>VZTY01025816.1:0-31618 GCA_013400935.1 Turnix velox | reverse complement strand
TAGTCTCCTACTGGCTTTTCACTTATCTCCTGCTTTAAAAATCACAGGTTGATTGCTTCAATCCCAGTTTTTGAAACCCTTAGCTGCCCGGCTGCTAAGAGCCTGAGCAGGAAGTTTGTCTGTCTTTTGGATACCTCCAGGGCATGGAGATCCTACCACTTACCAGGGAGAGGTCTTGACACTGCAGCCTATCTTAAGGCAAACAGTGGCTGTAAAGCACCAGCCTAAAGACCTGTTGATCAAATAGTTGCAAAAATCAGTCAGGTTATTCACTGGCCACCAAGTTTTTGTCTCCCAGCTTCATGTGTAGATCAGGCTTTAGGAAATTTAGTCTACTATTGGCTTCTCACTTATCTACTGCTTTAAAAAAATCACAGGCTGATTGCTTCAATCCCAGTCTTAGAAACCCTTACCTGCCTGGCTGCTAAGTGCCTGAGCAGGAGGTTTGTCTGTCTTTTGGATACCACCAGGGGATGGAGATCCCACCACTTCCCTGAGCAGCCTGTTCCAATATTTGATAACCCTTTCTGTGAAGAAATTTTCCTTTCTTTTTTCTTAGCTTAGTTGCATCTCCCAGGAGCTGAGGTCTGAGCCTGCACTAAGGTTTCTTCCAGCTGCTTTTGAAAACAGGTACAAAGCTGGTCTCAGTAGTACTTCTTCAACTTGTTGAGTGCAAGCAGCTCAGGATGTCAGGGATATGCTCTCAGGGTCCTGAACTAAATTAATAAGGTGAATATTCCCTTTCAACCTCTGTACCCATGCCACTGGCCTTGAAGATCCTTGATTATACTGCTGGGACCAAAGGATGGAAGCTGTGTCCAGGTTAATGTCTTGAAATTGAGTTTCTATACTCTGGAACTCTGCTAATTTTTGTCTTGACATATGAAGACAATAATACCTTGTCTTAATATCTCAAAAAGAGATCTTAAAATACAACATTGTCGGTGAGGCATCTCACCTAAATCTTTTCCTGAAGTCAGAAAACTTGAGTTCCATCAGAGAGATGTGGTATCAGAGAGGTGATGTTGTTGTAAATAGTAATGCCAGGGATTGACTCAAGGCTGGAGAGAAACTCTGAGAACTTTCCAGAGAAAAGTATGAAGAAAATGCAGCAGTTGTGGTGCTCTCTGCTAACAGACTCTTCTCAATAAAGGAATTTTATTGTGTAGAAGTTATATTTTGGGTTATTGTGGTTAAAATGCAGTGATTGCTCATGCAGTTGCTAGAATTATTTATCTAATATTCCTCAGAAACATCATCATGGGAAAATCTACAAGATAAATTAGGAATGAGCAGTAGTAATTGCTTTAAGCTTCACATTTCCTGAAATCTTGGAGTCACCTGTGAGCCCTGTCACTTCTGTTTCCTTTCCCTTTATTTTCTTGAATGTTCAAGGTTTGGTTTTGGCCCTAAAAGATTTTGAATATCCAAACTTAATTCTCAAGGAGGACCTTGATTGGTGCATTGAATCCTAAATCTTTATATAACACACCATGTGAGCTCAGTGTGTTCTCTTTCCAGACTCAGATCATGTACAAATGGATTGAACCCAAGATCTGCAGAGAGGATCTGCCCAATGCTTTGACCCTACCTCCTTCAGGAGAGAGGAAGGATTGTCCACCCTGCAATCCTGGCTTTTACAACAACGCCTCATCTTCCTGCTCTCCTTGTCCATCAGGCACATTTTCGGATGGGATACAGGGTAGGAGTCCACAGGAGAATTGCTTGTGTCCCCAAAACAATGTGACTTAGTTTAATGACACATCATCATAATCTAAAGTTCATTTTGCATACAACACTTCCTAAATAATTGGAGAGAGGGAATTAGGTATCTGTTTTCTTTCTGAAGTCCCTTCTTAGCAGGGATTGCTACTCTATGTTGACCTGCTGTGTTCTAGATGCATTTCTTGGCTGATATTAACATCCTATGGATTATTTAAAGGGATTTTGAGAAGAGAATCCAAACTTTTACAGTTAGTAACTCCTCCTCATCTGTTCTCCTACCCATTCCAAGTTCTTCCCTGTAAAAAATCTTAGTTTAAGCACTGACAGATGAGTGCCCTGGCCTAAAATCTGGCTTGTTGATTCTGAAATGCATTGGCCTGGTGGTCACCTGTAGCATTTTATGGGAACTCATATTTGCCACCTCCAGCTGAAGCCATTGAAGAGGAAAGAGGGATTGAGATATCACCTGCCATGTGGTTGCAATCTGCTGTTTATAAAATATTGTCCTTTCCACTCTTCTGGTCCTGATAAGTCTTTGGCAGTTTAATCATAAAGAAATACAATATTTTATTGGCTCATTGCTTGCCCCAGAGAATAAAGAAGTAGTGTCTGTGTTCTTCAAAATGCTGTTTGAGATGTGCTTTGGCCATACAATTATTTTTCCTTCCCTCTTGCTCTGTAGCATGCAAAGCCTGCCCTGCTGGGACTGAACCAGCTCTTGGGTTTGAGTACAAGTGGTGGAACATCCTTCCAGGCAACATGAAGACATCCTGCTTTAATGTGGGCAACTCAAAGTGTGATGGGATGAACGGTGAGACAAACTCCATGTGTTGTTATGTGCTTGTCTTTCTTCTGCACTGATCTCTGTCATAATGGAGCATCAAAATGAGTAGCTCTTCACTACTTGAGTCACTGCACAGAGTTTCCCTCCTCTTGATTTGCACCAGGCTTGAAAATTTATGGAGGAGATAGTATCACTAAACATATAGAATCATAGAATAGTTTGGGTTGGAAGGGATCTTAAAGATCATGGAGTTCCAACCNTAAAACCCTTCTTATAAACCAGAAGAAAGCAGGAACTGCAGCCTGTGTGAAATCCTTACAGCTAAGGTCATATTCCACTAGAGCATTATAGCATCTGAATGTCCCCATTGAAAAAAAAAAACCACTATAGTTCTCTGTAATTTATGTCCTTATATGTTTAGTGATAACTATGCCCTTTGAGGTCACATGTAGTTCTTGGGGGAAACATTATTAAAGCTTGTGATCTTTGCTCACTTACCACTCAGAGTTTTCTCTGAGATTGCAGCAGGGAGCAGTCACAGCTCACTGGTGAAAATGGTCCCATCTCCAGCTCTATGTAAGAGATTTTCCTCAGACTACTCTTCTAGAAGAAGGGTGTAACTCAATCTTTGAATCATGTGTATTGAGCAGAGGGACACACAAGTTTTTGCCTACCATTTCACACACAGATTCATTGATTGATCTATTTTAAGACTGGGAGAGATCAGAGGGGTTCATCCCCTCCCCCCCTTGAGCTGCACAGCACAGGTCAGGGAATTTCAGTTGCTGTGGTGATCTCAAGGTGACATTTGGCTGTAAAATCAGCAGTTAGTATGATTATTAAATTTTTCATTCAGAAGCATTATTATACTTCTCTATAGTTTATGCTATGTGTCTTTAAAAAGTAATGAATTGCTTGAGAAAGTATGGTAACATAGGAACTTTTTGCCATATAGCCCAGAAACCAACCATTTATTGAATTTAATTGTGTTTTTTTTGTCTTGTGAAGGTTGGGAAGTGGCTGGTGATCACATTCAGAGTGGGGCAGGAGGCTCTGACAATGACTATCTTATCTTGAGCCTGCATATCCCAGGATTTAAGTAAGGAACAGGATTTTCTTTTCCTATTCATCCTTTATCTCAGCCTCTAACACATATCTCACTTCATCCCTGTAATGAACAGAGTTTTCTGAAGTGCAATGATAGCATAAATAAGAGACAAGGGGAAACTTGGATTTTATTCCATTGCAGCAGAGGATTCTGTAAGACCTTGGGTTTCAGCAGTGATGGCTTCAGTCTGAGAGACTGGAAATCTGAAAACAGAAAATTTATTCCTCTCTTGTTTCTAAATTGTCCCAAAGCAACCAGGTAAACTTGCCATGGGATGAATCCTGATGCCTGCCCTGAGGTGTTTTACAGAAACGTGGGTTACTTTGCTCTTTTTGGCCAGTGTGCTACCCCTGTAGCCAGTGCAGAGATGCAGGCACTGCAGAACAGGACATCCCACATCTCCTGGATCCTCAGACAGGAGGAATTTATTGCTTGAATTGCTTCTGCCTCTTCTTTGCTGAAAGAGTGAGCTTAGAAGCCCAGCTCAGATCAAATATTAAGACAGGAAAAATGAACCTCACCCTTCCTTTGCACTATCTCAGCTAAAGGGGGATGTGACTTTTTACACTCTATGAGCAAACCTCAGTTTTTATTTTACAATGTGGTCAAAAAGAAGATGAATTAGAAGAGAAACAACTGATATGTCCTCAAGTACCTTTAAGTGTTTAATACTTTAATACTGAATACTTCTGGTTTGAACAAAACTGAAAGCATCTCCCACTTTTGGAGGGCAAATGCAACTCAATCAGTCTAAATCAAAGCATGACATGATTTTGAGTGATAAGATTGCCTAGAAATATTGTCAAGTTTGAGTGTTGATTTTAAGGAGGGAACAGTACTATAAAGAAGTGAGACAGACAGTTAAAAACTAATCCTGCTGTTCCTAATAGCCAGTGCCTAGGTGCTGCCTCTGCAGTTCTGCAAGGGGAAATTTCATGTGACAGGACCTTGATGGTTTCCCTCGATGTAGGGAAAGCAATTTGAAGGATTGACTGCTGCCTGTCTGGGGAGCATCTTGTAAATGTTTCCTTCCTTCTCTGTTAAACAGACCTCCAACATCTGTGACAGGAGCAACTGGGTCAGAACTGGGACGAATTACTTTTATTTTTGAGACCATTTGTTCTGCAGATTGTGTGCTGTACTTCATGGCAGTAAGTGAGACTTCTCTCTCCATGGCTGAGGACTGAGCCTGGTATTCCATACCTCTCTTTAATACCTCTACAAAGGCATGATTATTTGCCCTTGGTTTATTATAGAATAATAGAATAGTTTGGGTTGGAAGGGACCATAAAGATCATCGAGTTCCAACCCCCCTGCCATAGGCAGGGACACCTCCCACTACATCAGGCTGCTCAGTGTCTTGTCCAGCCTGGCCTTAAACACTCCAGAGAGGGGGCATCCACAACCTCTCTGGGCAACCTCTTCCAGAGGAAATGCATCTTTCACTGAACATTTATAGCTGGTGGAAGATAAGAAACATATAAACTTTGGCACTGTCTTATTGGCCTGAGTTCTGTCTCACTAGAGACACCTTCATATGTGCAAAGATGTTGGGAAGTTTGAACTTTGACTTTCCCCTTTTTGTACTCTTGTACCCACATGTTTTATACATAAAGAGAATTTAAAATCTGAAAGAATCACTGTGCTGAATCTTTCCTCATAGTGCTTAGAACCTGCTATAAGAATTTGAACTTTAGTGTGAGTTTGGAAGAGGAACACAATCTCAATTGAAAAATTTGCAGTGGTGGAAAACAGAATAAACTTCTTTACTATCCTTTATGAAATGTTAAATGCAAGTGTAAAGTCCTGTTTGCCATCCTTTATATCTATAAAGTCCTTTATATATATTAACCTCTATATTATAAAACACTAGTGTTTAACATGACCAAACCTTTAAAGTTTTTTTTTTAAATATCCTGTCCATTTTATAGGATATTAATCGAAAAAACACCAATGTGGTGGAGTCATGGGAAAGAAGTAAAGAAAAGCAATCCTACACTCACATCATCTCCAAAAATGCTTCCTTCACCTTCACCTGGGCCTTTCAGAGAATAAATGAGGGGCAAGATGTAAGTGCTTCTTTATATACAAGGCTTTACAGCACAGCTTTACTCAAGCACTAAAACTCATAGGGTTCTTGTTAAGGGGTTATAGAGTGACCCTTGGGAGGGGAGGCAGCTGTAGATCATAGAATCATAGAATAGTTTGGGTTGGAAGGGACCTTAAAGGTCATCTAGTTACAACCTGCCATATGCAGGGACACCTTCCGCTAGACAAGGTTGGCTTTCAATACTTCCAGGGAGGGGGCACCTACAACTTCTCTGTACAACCTGTTCCAGTGTCTCACCACCTTCACCATAAAGAATTTCTTTCTTATTCTAGCCTTAATCTCCCCTTTTCCTATTTACATCTGTTATTCCTATTCCTCCCATCACATATCCTATTAAAAAGTCCTACCCCAGCCTTTCTGTAGGGCCCCTTCAGCTATTGATAAGCTACTTTGAGGTCCCCCCTGAGCCATGTTGAAAGATTGGCACACCTCAAAGTCATAGAATCATAGAATAGTTTTGGTTCGAAGGGACCTTAAAGATCATTGAGTTCCAGCCCCCCTGCCATAGGCAGGGCCACCTCCCACTACATCAGGCTGCTCAGTGCCTTGTCCAGCCTGGCCTTGAACACCTCCAGGGACTGAGGGGGCATCCACAACCTCTCTGGACAACCTGTTCCAGTGTCTCACCATCCTCACTCTAAAGTATTTCTTTCTTCTATCCAGCCTGAATCTACCCCCTTCCAATTTATATCCATTATTTCTAGTCCTCCCATCACATATCTGATTAAAAAGTCCTACCCCTACACCAAGTCTATCCCTGAATCAGTGTAGTGTTGCATAGAGTGGTGGTGAGTGTCCACAATGGAATGGCAGGATGTCACCAGGGTGTTTTCCTTGGCTCTTGTTCCAGAGCAGACAGTTCATCAATGACATGGCAAAGATCTACTCCATCACGGTGACCAATGCAGTGGATGGAGTGGCCTCATCTTGCCGAGCTTGTGCACTGGGCTCTGAGCAGTCAGGCTCATCCTGTGTGCCCTGCCCAGCAGGACACTACATTGACAAGGAGACCAGCCAGTGCAAGGAATGTCCAGCCAACACCTTCTTGTCCATCCACCAGGTCTATGGCAAGGAAGCCTGCATCCCTTGTGGGCCTGGCAGCAAGAGCACCAAGGTACAGAAGCTGGATGTCTCTTAGGGGTGGGCAGACAGGATTTATTGGGATGTATGCACTCAAAGAGCACTCAAACAGCCATGTGCCTTATAATTATAACCAAGGATCCCATTCTTCCAAATGTGTCGCTAGTCTGATTGTGTTTGTAAATATTCAATAGGAAAACGACTATGCTGGCTCAAAAGAAGGGTCTATTTAAAAAAAAAAACAGTGCTGGAGACAGCGTAGGAACAGGGCAAGCATATGTTATTTCCAACTTAAATTTCACAGACTGCTGCTGCTTGGAACTCAGGGACTCCCTCAACTGGATAATGTGCCTCTAGAATCCTGGAACAAGTTTTTCTTGCATGAAATTGCCCTAAGCATGTGCAGCATTCTTTGGTAAGGAGCTGCACAGGGTCTTGAAGAACTGCTCCATTTGTTCATATTCTGCTTGTTCCCATTTCTTGAGATGTTTCTTATATTCCCTTTGCAAGATGCATGTGTAACTGAGGCCATGTTCTGGTCTATCCACAGGGCTTTAAGCTGCAAAGTAAGAACTATAATTCTGCATTTTCTTGCCTCTGCATTTTCTTGGCTAATATTGCAGGCAGCAGAAAGACCAGGCTTAGGGAATACTGAAGTCCTGATATGTGATTGCAAGCTGCTGGAACAGAAATGGGAAGTCTCCCAAAGGAAAGGGGAATTACAGAAACAGGACAAAGTTCCCTTCTGTCCTTAAGAAAGCAGGCTTTCTGTGCCTGTTTGCTTTAACTCCTAGGTGAACAGTTTGCTGGTCCATAACTGCTCTTTAATGGTTGTCTCTCCTTTTCTGAAGGACCATTCTGCCTGCTACAGTGACTGCCTGGTGTCTTATGTCAAGGATAACCAGAGCCTGAATTATGACTTTAGCAACCTCAGCCAGGTGGGCTCGTTGATGAGTGGACCTAGCTTCACCTCCAGAGGGACCAAGTTCTTTCACTTCTTTAACATCAGCCTGTGTGGGAATGAGGTGAGTTCATCTGGTGTTGAGTATTGGGAGGGACTAACCAATTTTCTGCATGTGTTGATTCTTTGTGGTATCACACAGAGACAGGACCAGGACTCTGCTACAGCTGAGCTGTCCCCAAAACTATCCAAAATGTCCTCTGAGTCTAGCTCAGCAAGAGGACTTTTGAGCAACCAAGTGATTTTTTCACAGCAGAGATGACAGAGTTTCTTGAAGAAGAAAGAGGGATTGAGATATCACTTGCCACGTGGTTGCAATCTGCTGTTTATAAAATGCTATTGTGCTTCCCACACTTCTTGTCCTGATAAGTCTTAGGCATAAGTGATGCTCAAGAAGAAAAACCCTATGACATCTTTTCTTCAAGTCACTTGAGTCACTTGTGGTGTCACTGAGGAACTCAAGGGAAGAATTGGAGTTTTTCAGTTGCCAGCTTCTTTTTATGTTTCCTTTGTGACTTGGCTGGAGTTGCTGTTGTCAGTAGAGCCCCTGGTCACCCTGCTGCCTGCCAGTGGCTGAGGTGCCTTTTGCTAACTGATTGCAGCCTTTGAACTGGTGAAAAAATGTGTTTAATTCACAAATGCAAACAGTCACAGAGTCAGGATTTTTCTATCTGGGGCTTGGGCTGTACCAGAGCATGTTGTCACCTACATCAATCAATGTTTTGAAGCAGGATAAATGATGCACCATGAAAGCCAAGGCATTAGTTTAAGTTCATGTTAAGCCTTGTGAAGGTCTGATGGCTCTTTCTGGTGTTCCAGAGTGTTTGCATGAGGTGACACAAATGAGTACTCAGAAATTAGTCACATTATTTTGCAGGGTTTTGTGAACTTCTAGGTTTATGTGCATTTTTAAGTACCAGCTGGATCAGAGCTGCTGACAGCTAGATCTACAAAGGTACAGATAGACTAAATCCCCTGTTTATCTGGTCTTTATTTTCCCAATCAACCTTCTGAGGTACTACCAACCATGTGATTAGGTTGTGAATGCTTGGCAATTTATCAGGAAAATGGAGTAATGGGTTTTGCTTTTCATTCCTTTTGCTCTGAGATTCCAGCACTGGTCTTAATGTGTGACATTAATACAGCCTTGAAGACTGTATATCTTTGTAGAAATGATGTTTATTAGTGCTTTGGAAATATTTTCTCTGAATTAAATAAAGAGGTATCCAAGAGAATACTATTGAAAAGCAAGGAAAAAAAACAGTTTTCCTTTAGAGACCATTATGCTTCACAAGTAAACACTGCGCTGTCAAGATAAACAAAGAGTGCTTCATAGCACAGGTTTGTGATAAGACAGAAACCAGAGGTGACACCGTGTTTATATGTTACTACAAAACTTTAATGGGAGCTTTGACATTGGCACAGTTGTTTTGTTACTATCTTTCCCTCTCATCACAGAAGCATCAAGTTGTTTCTAAGGTGCAGGAATGAAACTCATCCAGTTTGCAATCAGGAAGTTTGAAGTCTCTTGCAATTTCTATCTTATTTTATCAACAACCAACAGCTTCTCCATTTTTTTCTGACTGTTCAACAGGGGAAGAAGATGGCTATTTGCATAGACAACATCACAGATGTTACCCTGAAGGATATGGTTGCAGAATCAGAAGATTTTTCCAATTTTGTGGGAGCTTTTGTCTGTCAGTCCACCATCATCCCCTCGGACAGCAAAGGTTTCCGAACAGCCCTGGCTCTACAGTCCAACAGCCTTGCTGACAGGTTCTTAGGTACTGGGTTTGTCTTATTCTTCTCATGGATGTGCTCTCATTCATTTGGGACTGCAAAATAAATCCTGCCAGCTCAATGGTGCAGCATTACCTTGGGCAAGGAGTGAAGGGGCAATATGAATCATAGAATCATAGAGTAGTTTGGGCTGGAAGGAACCATAAAGATCATCAAGATCCAACCCCCCTGCCACAGGCAGGGACACCTCCCGCTACATCAGGCTGCTCAGTGCCTTGTCCAGCCTGGCCTTAAACACCTCCAGAGAGGGGGCATCCACAACCTCTCTGGAAAACTTCTTCCAGTGCTTCACAACCCTCACTGTAAAGAATTTCTTTCTTATGTCAAGTCTAAATCTACCCCTTCCAATTTGCATCCATTGTTTCTAGTCCTCCCATCTGATATCCTATTAAAAAGTCCTTCCCCTGCCTTTCAGTAGGACCCCCTCAGGTACTGATAAGTTACTATAAGGTCCCCCCATGAGATTCTATCCCACTTTATTCCTTGAGCTGTGCAACATTTCTGGATAGATGGCATTGCTTTTTGCACCTCATATCAGGCAAGACTGGTAATCACACTGATCCAAATGCCTTAGTCCATGCTGAGTCCCCACTGGGACAATTTCAGAGGAAGATGCTGGAGGTAGGACATAATTAGACAGGGAAGGAGGAGGTTTAGAGCAGCATGGGGCCATGGATGTAGTTAAGTCTTGCATTGCTCACAAATTTCCAGAGTCTGAGGCCCCTTTAGACAATGAAGTAATTTAATTAGCTCACCTATCCATTACAGGCACTGAGTGTTTGTCCTTTCTCCCTGGCACTGAGCCTGGAAGCTCATGTTTGACAAAAGCACAACTTTGGGAGAGAGAGCATTCAACCCAGGCTTTTAAACCTGCCAGAAATAAATGCTTTGCCACAGTCATTAGTTTTTTTTTTTCCACTGGCCAAACACTGTTCCTGTGTTTTGTTTTAAAACAGAATTGTTCCCTGTTTGAATTTGCCTGGCTTCAGTTTTCAGCTCTTGTTTCTTGTTATTCTTTCTCCATTTCACACCCACATTTTCTCTCTTGGAGAAATATTTGGTGGACTGACATCATTACATCCTCCCCAGTTTGATCTTCTGAGAAACTAAGTAGACCAAGACCTACGCCTCTTGCTATCCTGAATTTTTTTCAAGCATATCAGTAATTTTTGAGCCTCTTTCTGTAGCCTATTTAACTTATTCCAGTATTTCCTTAAGGTATGAACATCAGAATGGGATAATTATCCAGTTTTTAGTTCAATGGCAATAAAAACAACTTCTGTATTTGTATTTATGTACATGGATGAAATCCCTGAGTCCTTCTTTCTCCAGACTCATGGGTTTCTTGGATCTGATGTCCACTAGATCTTTTTTCAGAGTTACGCTTTTGTTTGGACTGTTCTTCATCCCTTGCTACACTTGCCAGCACCAAAATATGTTTACTATGATTGGGACCAACTTATAAAGCAAACCAAGTTACTCACTATTTCCTCCCTGTTGCTTTTAATCTCTTTTTCTTATTCTACAAACTTTACAAACAGTGATTATGAAGTTTCTTGCAGAACCCAGATGATAATCTTGCATTTTTGGACTCCCATATCAATACCTAGAGAAGCCTGGAGACATACTGTAGTGGATTACAATTTCCCATGGCCAGATAATTTTATAATTAGTTAGTTAAATAATTTTTAATCTGCAAGTGTGCAACTATTTGATAATGCACTGCTAACTTTAATTAGAATCTCATGTGGTGATTAGTGAAATACTTGATAAATATATGTAATTTTCTGTAGCAACCAAATTCATCAGCATTTTATTAAAAGAATAAAATCCCATTTGTTTAACATGAGCTGTTCTCCATCAATTGACATTGGCTGTCACTCATTATGTATCTGCCTGATAACTGACATCCATCTTTTACTTCCCATCCCTGATATTTTGCCTCATTGCATTAACCACATTGTTATTGGGCTCACCATGTCCCCTCTCCATCAGTCCTCTGACATTTTGCCATCATTAAAAGCTCTGTTAAAGGTCACTCTTAGTTATGTTTAGTTATGTCATGCTAGTTTAGAAGCATGCATGCCAAATGGATGCTAATATCCTCCTCTACCAGGGAGGAATGAGACATTTGGTCATTGTCTTGAAAAGCAAGGAGATAGTCTTGAATTTTCCCTAATAGAGAGAAAAGACATCAAGCTCTTCTTCTGCCTTTTCTTTATCCCAATTGTTACATCTTAAAATGGTCAAATTATAACTTTCATAGACATTTATTTCTAGTATTTCTAAAAAAGCTCTAAATGTATAATTTTTCTAGTGCTGCCCAGCACAGACTTTTCCCTGCAGACTTTAGCATATGTTATAATTTTTCTGTCATAGCTTTTGATTTTATTTAATGCTCGTTTCCTTCTCCCTGAAGCTTGTTGCAGTGTTTTAATTTTAATTACTCTTTTACCACTGTTCTGATCCAAGGTGGACTCTTGGCCAAAACATATTGTCATTCACATGGCTTTTTAGCCATGTAATTAATACCCTCTGAAGATGACACATCTTTTTTCACACTTGGATTTTGCTTCTAGTGCTCTTATTTTTGAGAAACTGCTCTTTGAGATGCTCTGTGTGCAATACTGTATATTGGATGGGGAATATTCTCTCATTGCCTCTGTTGAATATAACAATGACCCTAGGAGCTATCAGCTTCCAGTCTAGTGAGTAACTAATCATTTGAGTTGGAAGGGACCTGAAAGATCATCTCATTCCATGGGCCGGGACACCTCACATTAAACCATGCTGCTCAAAGCCCCATCCAGCCTGACCTTGAATCTGTTGTGCTGTCACACAAATTTAAGTTACTCTGTGTTTGATGTAATATCTTTGATAAGAAAAAGTGATCATCCTTGCTGATGTCACTGTAGCAGTGACAGAGGTCTCCACAGAATACTCTGACATCTTTCTGTGTGTGCTCCTGATGGTTGCTGCAGCACAGCTCATTCTATCTGTCTGCTGATGTGATGCTCTGTAGCTCTCCCTCTCCTAAAAGCTTTCCTGAGCACCCTGATCCCTGCTCTTCCAGAATCCCAGGCTCTGACACCAAGCCATAGTGTCTATTGCAAGGTATCACCTTTGTTATCTACTGTATTTACCCAAAATGGGTACAACCAGATAAGTCTTTTTACAGCTGTGGGAGTTGTCCTTGCACATGTAATGCCAGTGAAGTTGAAATTCAAGTCAAAATCCTGAGAATTCAGCTGGGCTGTCTGCACTGTTGCAAAAAGAATGTGGAAAACTTCTTTTCTACAGGCTTTCCTGTCTTCCCACCTGTTGACTGCTACTACTTGATCAAGCAATTTTGTTGACCAGTTAGTTTGCCCAGAGAGATGGTGGAGGCCCCATCCCTGGAGACATTCAAGGCCAGGCTTAATGAGGTTCTGAGCAACCTGATCTAATGCTAAGTGTCCCTGCTTACTGCAGACTAGATGACCTTTAAAAGTCCCTTCCAGCTGAACACAATCTGTGATTCTGTGTAGCCTGTCCTATGTGTACAGCTCACTCTTCTGAAATGTTGCAGTGCAGCACCAAAATCTTCCACCTTTCTTGGTGCAAGAGGTTAGAAGGATCTCTAAGAACTTTGATTACCTTGTTTTTTGTTACTCCTCTTTCTCTGCTCTTCTCCAAAATCCATGCAGAACTGTATAACCTCTATGTTTCACACACCAGCCTCTCATTTATTCCAAAATTTGTCATCCAGCCTTACCTGCAACTCCATATCCTTTCTCAGTCTTGTCACTGGATCTTTCACTTTTCCTCTCATGTTACATGTTTATGATATATTAGGGTTATACACTGAAGGTAAACATGTTGAGAAGTTGATTGGGTCAGATATCTTCAGCTTTCCTTTCCTAAACTGAATTTTTTAATGATTCTATAGCAGTCGAGTAGTTGGTTGGGTCAGATATCTTAATCTCTCCTTTCCCAAACTAAATTATTTAATGATTCCATAGCATCTATGATTGCTTTAAATTCATACAAAGGAGCAAAATCTTTTTACACTGGTGTTATTTTATTTTATTTTATTTTCTTAATGAGTAAATCAGACTGGGGTTGGAACTCAATGATCTTTAAGGTTCTTTCCAATCCAAACTATTCTATGATTCTATGATTCTATAACTGTATGAGGAACATACACATCTGCAAAGTACATATGGAATAGAAGAAATTGTGAAATGTAATTAATTGCAGAGGAATTATTGTGTCTGAATCCCTCAGAAATCTATCAGGTATTTTCATTTTATCCCCCTTCTCAAATTTTAGGAGCTACTGTTGAAACAAGTCTGGAAAACATCAGCATAGAGGCAGATATGTTTGCTCCATCTCCCAGCAAAATACCTGATGTGCATTTCTTTTACAAGTAAGTAAAAAGTACTGTTATTTTTCTCTCAGATTTCTTTGTTCAATGAGGCTAAAACTGTGAGGGGAGAACTTTCATTCATCTTTAACCTTTATCACTTTTGGAAATATCTGGCTGATACTACGTTGAAGAGCATCATGAAATCAGCAAAAAGCTGTTTACTCAAATCAAAATAACACTTGAAGTAGATTTGAGAGCTTTGATTCCTCCACCTCCACTATCACATTCCTTTATGTAGTTTCTCATATATGCCTTTGATATGTTCACTCCCCTTTCTATACTTTCTTTCACCTTCACATTGCATTTACTTTGATGTTAACGAAATTGAACTAATTGAAGTTAAAAATGTCTTTTTTTCAATCTGCACTGTTACAAGTGTGCTTTTACTGTCCTTCACTTCCCTCCATAAAAAGAATATCTCAGTTTGGGTAAGAATTAGCTGAAAAATCACTTTAATCAAGGTGTCTACATCTTAGTATCTTCATGTAAATGGATTTCTAAGCTTGGACTCTGTAGCCTGTGGGGCTGTTCATCTTATCTTAAGGCACATATCTATATTTTTTTCCACTCATTGGCTCTCCAGAGTGTGTAGGCTTTAGTGATAGGTCTTAATAAGCTCTACCACTTTGTATATCGACTGTTTTTGCATACATGAGTGCTTAAATTATGTGTCTGATTCTGCAAATTGAGCCCCACACCTGTGACATTACTTAGTGTATACTATGTCTGTCATGTTGGAATAAAGTATCATAGAATCATAGAATAGTTTGGGTTGGAAGGGACCTTAAAGATCATCAAGTTCCAACCCCCCTGCCATAGGCAGGGACACCTCCCACTACATCGGGCTGCTTAGTGCCTTGTCCAGCCTGATCTTGAACACCTCCAGAGAGGGGGCATCCACAACCTCTCTGGGCAGTCTCTTCCAGTGTTTCACCACCCTCACTGGAAAGAATTTCTTTCTTATGTCAAGTCTAAATCTACCCCCTTCCAATTTACATCCATTGTTTCTAGTCCTCCCATCTAATATCATATTAAAAATTCCTTCCCCTGCCTTTCTGTAGGACCTCCTCAGGTACTGATAAGTTACTATAAGGTTACTATCATGTTTGGGGATCTTATAAATGCCTAGAAATAGTTCAAGTGTGGGTTTCAGGTGAATGGACAAGTCTTTATTCATTGTTACTCACTGACTGAAGAGGAAGGTATGGGCACAAACTTTTAATATGGAAAGTTCCATCTAAGCTTGAGGAGGAGCTTCTTTATTTTGAAGGTGGCAGAGGACTGGAACAGGCTACCCAGAGAGGTGGTGGGGTCTCCATCACTGCAGACACTCAAAAACTACTTGGATACATTCCTCTGCAATCTGCTGTAGATGAACCAGCTCTGGTTAGATGATTTCCAGAGGCACTTTCAGCCCCTGATGTTCTGTGGAATAAAGTAAATTTTTTGAATACCCTTTTCCTTGTGCTGTTTTGGAACAGTGCGGTTCTGAGGTTTCTAGGAGAGTAGAAAACCATCTCTCTGTTGGAGAGTTGGGGTAACACAAGAACCACAGCACTAGTGAGTCTCTTTCCTAATTGTTCCATTCTGTTTTTTGGGTCAGATTTATTCCTTGACTCAGCAGAATTCAACAATTCCTTGTGTGGCATCTCAGAACACTCTGAGATTTAAATGAATTGGTGAAACCTACCCTGCTTTTTTTTCTTCTTTTTTTTTTTTTCCTTGCATCTGACAAATCTAAAAGTTCTGTGGTAAAGGGTATTTCTTTAGTATTGTGGCTGCATGAATGAAAACTGACCAATAAAAGGACAAAATTTATTTACTGGAGTGCAAACATTGTGTTTCTCCTCTCATTTGACATTAGGTCTTCAACAGTGACAACCTCCTGTGAAAATGGCAGGGCAACTGTTGTGACAATGAGATGCAATCCCAACAAACCAGACCAAGGAGAGCTTTCTGTGCCCAGGTATTTAAGTATTTGCATCCTACTAGTGCCAAACCCCTTTTCTCCTCAAGTAATCTTTACAAAATTCTTTAGTAACTGTGTACTTCACAGCAATGAGAAGTGCTGTCTCCCTCATCAGCCACCCAGGAGGTCTCACTTCTTTCTCCTTGGAGAAGGATGTTGTATCCATCACTTCTCAGCGGACCAGCTCTGTATTTAGGCTGTGTGGTGACAGGTTAGAGCTTGGACAGGTTGTTCCAAAAGCTTAAAGCCAAAACAAAATATATTGATGTTTTGATGTTTCTTGTCTCTGCTTCTGCTTCATTTCAGTTCCTTATTTTGATCTTTCTTCTCTTGATTAGAGCTGCCAGAGCTGGGGCTTTGAGGGGTGCTTTTCCTTCTTTGATCTACAGCAGTGGCTCAGGCAAAGTTGTCATTTTGAAAAAGAGCAATCTGTTCTAGAACTGTGAAATCTGCCACCACAATGCCTGTGTGAGCCCTGACTTTACCTAGTTCAAGTTTTATTTGTATTTATTCATGTGTCTCATCACTGCAGCTTGTATCCTGGCTCCTTTGTGTTTAATTTGCCTGACCTTTATGTTCCTTTCCCTCTGATTCAAGTAACTCCAAAAGCTTCTTTCTTCCAAAATCTTCTGTGTGCCTGCTACTGAAAAGTTGCAGAGGAAGGACAGTAAAACAATATTACTCCATTATTCTTCAGAATTTCTCCTCAATTCTGATAAATCTCCTCTTTCACTGTCAGGACCCATCTTTGTCTGATCACTACTATGAAATCACTGATAGTCTTCTCACTCATCCTCCTGCCAAAAGTGAACTCACATTCTTTAAAGAGAAGTGTGAGATTCTCTTTCATCCCTGTCCCTTTTGGGATGACTGAATGCTTGTTTCTATGAAGGCAGAGACATCTACTTCACAGGTGATGGAGGAGTGATGGGTGTTTGGATACTTTTGGAGATGCTTTCCTCAGTTTCTTAATTTCTGACACACTACAGACTATACTGGACAACAAGATGTTGTGTGAAAATTTTGCCAGTGTCCTTCTATCTTAGAGGTTAAGCAGAAGGTGAGCTGTGACAACTCTCCAGTAGTGAGGGAGAAGTAACTTGCCCTGCTTTAAAAAGTGTGAACAGGGGCATAAGGCTGACTTTTTGGAATTTATCTTATTTCTTATTGGGTTCTTCCTTCCTACCCCCCTTTGGTTAGCTCAGCAGTCAGACAGCTATCTTCAAATAGCAAAGTAGCTGATAAATTTCAAATAATACTGCAGGGAACTTCTTGATCCTCCCAACATGATGCTTACTATCACATGAAGATGAAAGAGGTTAAGGAGAAAGGTCTGTCAAGGCTTTAGCCATATAAATTGAAAAAATGATCCAGAGAGGTCAATTTTCAGCTGCTTAAATCAGGGTAAGCCAGAATGGGCTTTTAGAGCTCTGAATTTTTCAGCCCTTCAGATCAGGATAACACAGCTCCAGATGATACAGAAAAAAACCTTAAATAATTTTTCTGTATGGATGTATTTCACATCTGCATGATGTAGCTTCTTGGATGGACTTCTGGTCACTGCTACTCTTAGACCTGATGTAACTGTCAGTACAAAAGCTGACATTACTAGTACCACTTTCTTCTGCAGGCTGAATGCAAAATAGGGTCATTCATCTTCCTTAGACTAAGAGAAGCTGTTACCTCTTCATTAACTGTTGAACATCCTTCTGGTAATTAACCATGACAGGAAAAGTCCATTCCATATGGGGAAAATCACCCAGACATCATCAGAACAGCAGCAGGAACCAGATAACAGCATTCATGTGGATCAGTTAACCATTGCAGAGCAGTGATAGAGGTACATGCTGGTGCTCCTGGAGTAGTTCTGCTGGTCTCCCAAGTCTTGCTTCATTCTGTGAATGAATAGCACTCACTGCTAAGAACCAAACTGTTATTTTAGACCTTTGACAGGCCAACATCTGTTTTCACTCAAAAAAGCATTTTACAAACTGGGAAAAATTCTTCCCCTGAGATTTTACCATCTCCTGACCCATTTGTTATTCTTGCCAGTCTTCAGAGCAGAACATGGAGTTGAGGATACAAATCCCAAGGTGTTTCATATCTGCTAACTGATTTTTGCTCTCCTCCTCTTAGCTCCTGCCCTGCAGGCACCTGTGATGGATGCACTTTCTACTTTGTATGGGAAAGTGCAGAAGCTTGTCCCCTCTGCACAGAGCAAGACTACCATGAGATTGAGGGAGCCTGCAAAAAAGGATTTCAGGTATAACACCCTCATGTCTTAGATGGGTTCATTCTGGTAAAACTGGGGCTCTGTTGAAATTCCATTGGTGAGCTGAGGTGGAAGTGCAGGTAAAGTTGGGAAGTCTCAGTTCAGGCTTTGAGCTGTCAGGATACAAATGTCATTGGTGACAGGATGTGTTGAGTCTCAGAGATATCTGCGGGAGCACCCCAAGTGACATAGAGCTGCCACTAAGGCCACACAAGCTGCTTCAGGCTAGATATAAGAAAGAAATTCTTTCCAGTGAGGGTGGTGAAACACTGGAAGAGGTTGCCTAGAGAGGTTGTGGATGCTCCCTCAATCCCTGGAGGTGTTTAAGGCCAGGCTGGACAAGGCACTGAGCAGCCTGATGTAGTGGGAGGTGTCCCTGCCTATGGCAGGGGGGTTGGAACTCGATGATCTTTAAGGTCCCTTCCAACCCAAATTATTCTATTCTATGAAAAGAACCTTTTCTAGCTTTTTTACTTGAAGATGGCTTGCTTCCTTCCACTCTAAATATTTTTCTCTTTTCCTACAAGCAGATAACTTTTTGGCCATTTGGTTTTTTTTTTTTCATTTGAAAGGAAACGTTGTATGTATGGAACGAGCCAAAGCATTGCATTAAAGGGGTTACCTTGCCTGAAAAAAGGACCAGCACTTGTGAAACAGTGGATTTTTGGCTGAAAGTTGGAGCTGGTGTTGGTGCTTTCACAGCTGTTCTGCTCATAGCTTTGACCTGCTATTTTTGGAAGAAAAATCAGAAGTAAGTACTGCACATTGTGTTCCATAGAAAAGCTTGATGTAGTGAACAGTAAGACATTTCATGGATTTGATGTTATGACAATGTTGATTCATGAAGCTGAGGTTTTCTCTGCTAACAGTGGCTATCAAAAATGCTACTGAGGAAGGCATAGAAAATCCACAGTAAATTGTTATCTGTAATTTAACAACAGGATCTGCCTTTCTAATGTCCAGGAGTTTGACATTGACCTTAGGTCCAGGAGTTACAAAGCTTTCTAAAGGCCCAAAGACCAAAAGAACATCCCTTCTGTCTAATTAATCCCATTCAGTTGGAAAAATAAGGTTCTTTACTATATATTTCTTAGGTCTGTTTTTAATGATTGAAAAATATCTAATTTCCAGAGGTAATTGTATGGAGGGACTGCAGATAATCTAAACTACACAAAAAACTTGACTATGTGACATTTGTAAAATAACCTATGCCTAACTGACTGTATATTTTCAGGCTGGAGTATAAATATTCCAAATTAGTGATGACAGCCAACTCAAAAGAGTGCGAGCTGCCAGCTGCTGACAGCTGTGCCATAATGGAAGGGGAAGATAATGAAGAAGAAATAGTATATTCAAATAAGCAGTCACTGCTAGGGAAGCTCAAGTCCTTGGCAACGAAGGTGAGTAGTAATTACTACTATTGCTACTAAAAATAATGATTACCTTGATTTATGGCTGGGTGTGATGAGGTTGCACAGTGCGTTCCACACAGACGTCACCATAGATCATCTGCTGAAATCAAAAGTATGGATAATGATAGGAAATGTTGCAGTGTTAAGTAGAAGCTCCCTTTTCTGCAGATGGATACAAGTGATACCTAGAAGGAGCAGTTAATGATAGGGTTTGTCTCTCTTCCTGGGTTCCTACTATTGCTGTGGGAAGCACAACTATTATAGATAAAGAAAATGAGGAAGAAAGCCACTAGCCAGCTGCTTGCATCTCACCTAGGCTGGATTCATAGCTGACTTGTGAGCCATGATTTTGAGTAGGATAGGACTGAGTTGACTAAAAGGATGATGGGGGCTGTTTCTCTTCCTTGGTGCCTACCAGACACCTCCATTGCTGTGGGAAACACAGCTATTATAGATTGAGAAAATGAGGAAGAAAGCCACCAGCCAGCTGCTTGCATCTCACCTAGGCTGATTTGTGAACCATGATTTTGAGTAGGATAGGGCTGAGTTGAAGAGGAGGCATCAGTCACAGCCTGATACCCAATACAGCATCCTCCTCCATCTCAGTGGGAAGCATTTTTTTTTGCAGCAGCAGACCTGATGTGAGTTGTTGTATGTGTGAATTCATAGCACAGACATCTTTGGCATCCTTTTAACTTTGAGAAGAGCAGATGAGGACTATCATGGTAGGTTGGAAGGGACTTTTCAGATCATCATGTCCAATCATCAGAATAATTCTGACAGAAGCCATCACTAAATCATCTCCAAGCATTAAGTCTCCCCATCTCTTAAATACCTCCAGGGATGGTGCCTCAGCCACCTCCCTGGCAACCTGTTCTAATACTTAATAACCCTTTTAGTGTAGGATTTTTTCATAATATCAACTCTAAACCTCCCCTCCTGCAGCTTGAGGCTGTTTCCTCTTATCCTGTTGTCTTTAAGGGAGTCCAGTTGGTGCTTCTGTTATGATAAAGGTGGATGCTATTTTCCCTTTCAAACCATTTTGCTGAAGTGAGTTGTTCCAGAATTTATTTCAAAAAGTCGCTCATTTTTTGTCCAGATAGTACTTCAAAATATTGAATTTTGAGATTTTTTTTCTTGTATTCCATTCCTCCCTGCCTGAGATTGAGTGCAATGTAATTAGAATCAGTGTGCCTCCTTTCTTTTCTCTTATTTTTATCTTTTCTTTATTTTTCTCCTTTTTTTCTATTAGACTACTGTCCTCTTTCCACATTACCTGCTCCCCAGATCTCCCTCTTAGGAGAAGTTACCATTACACAGCTAATGGGCACAACTTCCCCTTGACCCCAGCTTGACTATTTGTCTTGCAAAAATCAATGTTGTTCCTTGTGGAAAGGGGCAGAAATTCAATATTCATTCTTAATTCAATCTGGAGAGTATTGAAA
Organism: Turnix velox; assembly: GCA_013400935.1. Lineage (NCBI taxonomy): Eukaryota > Metazoa > Chordata > Aves > Charadriiformes > Turnicidae > Turnix > Turnix velox. The sequence goes on along the minus strand of VZTY01025816.1, from coordinate 10,544 downwards.
ATGTAAATAAAATCAAATCACATCAAATTTTGTGGCAGTGTTGCAATATTGGAAGTTGATTCCTAGAGGGGACTGATGATGGTTTCTTTGTCTGTGAAATGGCTTGGCTGGCTGGGCATGAGTGTAGCTCCTTCTTTATTAGAAATATAGACTAGATCATGAGAGAAGTCTGTTTTATTTTTTTTTTCTTTAAACTAAGCTTTAGTACTTCAGTATTCAGCCCACTTGAATGCCTATTTGGACTCAAAAAGAGTTTTTTTAAAGTTCCTGTATGTATTGTAGCAGGTTCCCTGAGTATTCTCTCCTTTTTTAAACAAGCCTGTCAGATATTTCGAAGCTGATTCCCTTTTTCCTGCTAGATAATCTCAGCTGGCAAACCCAGCTTCCAGCACCTCATTAGCTTTTTGAAATCTCTGTCCTGTCACCCTGCAGATAACTGGAATTTAATATATATTTCTCAAAAAAAATCTTATAGGCATCAGTTTTCATTTATGCAAAAGATGAGGAAAATCATCTGCTGTTGCATCTCCATGTAAAATACTGAAAAAAATATATGGAGGAAAAAAACAGGGAGAAAAAGAGGAGAAATGTACACTGGGAGATTAAATAAAATCAGAATTTTAATTAATGAGAACCTCTCTTTTTTCTATTTCAGGAAAAGGAAGATCATTTTGAATCTGTCCAGTTGAAATCCTCAAGATCACAAAATATATGAAGAATCAATGCTGCCTTCAAAGAAACAAACTTAATTTCTATTTTTACAGGACCATGTTTTAAACATATTCTGGCACACATTGTAGTGGTGATCTTGGTGAGAAGAAATGCCTGGCTATTTAGGAAGAAAGAGGACAGGAAGCAAACCAGAAAATGGGATTGCCTTATCATGTGATTGAGTAGCTTGCCAAAAAAAAAAAGAAAGCAGATGCTTGGATTCCACACTGGGAATGAAATTCAACTCAGGAATGAGATTACTTACTGCAAATAACATGAACTTTTTGCATTCACCTGAGCATCACTCAGGCATGCCATATGATTTCTAGGTACCTTTAATTTCCTATCACTCCTTCTACTTAGATGCTTACAAATTGATTTTCAGAGAGGCCTGAAACCTCCTGCAAAGGTTCTGAGTTGTTCTTTAGCAGCACAACTACAAGTCTCTTAAAATCAAAACTGTGAATGGTACTTGGAATGAGCAACAGGTGGGTTTTGAACTTGGGGAAGGAGTGAGTTTTGAACTTTTGGAAAGTACTTTTGACTTGAATGCTTGGAAGAGCTGGATGGGTTGTATTTGCCTCTAATAGAATAGGCAATGGTGTTGCACCTTCAAGTTGGACCCATAGTGATGCCTAAGTGATGGCCACCATGGTTGGGATAAAACCTGGTGCTATTAAATTTAAATGTATTAACTGATGTTTGGGCTCATGAATTTACAGAGAGTGGTAGGCTCAGAATCTTTAAAAGAGGAGGAAAGTGATGCCTACAGTACAATTTGCACTTGTCCCTCTCTGTGGAATCTTGTACTTTCAAGAGAAGTTTGTTGACAATTTCAGGGCCCTCCTTTGGGCTGCCAATATGTCACTTTTCCCTGGGTTGCCTCCTAACAAAGCCTGAAGTCTTGAGGTAGAGCAAGAATCTCTGCTTTGGGAAATCAGGGATCAGCTCTGGCAGTTGGGGAGCTTGTTAGAACCATAAATCCAACCTTATTCCTGGAAACATGCAAAGAATGAGGAGGAGCACCCAGCAGAGTGTGGGTTATGTACTTGCACAGCATCTAAATGCTTTCTGCTTTTAATGCAAGTATCAAAAAGGGCAGAAACTGGTGTCTTGAAAGCTGAAGCCTTGGTGGACTTTTTAGTAAAAAAAAAACAGATACATTACAAGCATGTGAAATTCAAATAACCACTGTAATAATTTCCTAAAATTCCCATTGAGGTGAAATGCAAAGGAAAAAAAAGTGAGTAAAATTATGCAAAACTTGAATAGAGGCAGGGGAAAATGAGGAATGCTTCTTGTGTTGACCTCTGTCAGAGTAATATTTTCATTAGAGCAAACTTATATAAATTGTGGAATGATCTAAAGCAGAAAAGACACAGAAATGGTCTTTTTTTATTGTAAGGAATACAGATTTTTGATTTTATATGANGCACCCAGCAGAGTGTGGGTTATGTACTTGCACAGCATCTAAATGCTTTCTGCTTTTAATGCAAGTATCAAAAAGGGCAGAAACTGGTGTCTTGAAAGCTGAAGCCTTGGTGGACTTTTTAGTAAAAAAAAAACAGATACATTACAAGCATGTGAAATTCAAATAACCACTGTAATAATTTCCTAAAATTCCCATTGAGGTGAAATGCAAAGGAAAAAAAAGTGAGTAAAATTATGCAAGACTTGAATAGAGGCAGGGGAAAATGAGGAATGCTTCTTGTGTTGACCTCTGTCAGAGTAATATTTTCATTAGAGCAAACTTATATAAATTGTGGAATGATCTAAAGCAGAAAAGACACAGAAATGGTCTTTTTTATTGTAAGGAATACAGATTTTTGATTTTATATGATTGAGTGTGACCTATCAAAAAAAAGGGGGCCCACTTTTGACTAAATTTTAAATCAAGCTGAATTTTCTGCACTCTAAATATTTTATTATGCTGTAGATGTGGAGAAAAAAATTTACGAATTAGATTTTTTTTTTTTGGTTAGGAAAAATTCAGCTCATTTTTTACCTACAGTCGAAGAACACAAGCTTTACTCATTTGATGAGAGATACTTCAGGCATCTTAACTGAAGTGATGTACATTTTCTGTTCTTGAAAAGGCACTTCACTTTCCCAAACAAGGATTTTTATGGGGTATTGTTGAATGTATATTAAATACACATTCCTTTTTGTATATTTTGTACCATTGCACACTTCCTGTTGTACATTGTATCTGTTGTCATGATGTCATTTATATGATTGTCAAAGATGCTCACAGACTAAATGCTTATGGCTTTGGGATTTCACTTCTTGGATCTTTTATGAGGAGGGTTTTTATGTTGTTGATTTTTATTCAACTGGTGTGCTGTAGCATCACAGATATATATATCTGGTGGGCATTCAGAAAATAAAGTGAAAATATATTTGAAATTTTGGACTTGGGACGTTTGGTGGAACTGCAGTCCTTCCATTGCAGGTCTGCAGTGGTGGCTTGGAGCTTTTCACTGCCATCAAATTGTATCTGTCTACATCTCCTTTAATTTTTTTTACCTTCTTTCTCCATAATTACAAGCTATAATTACAGTTCATTCTCCAGAACACATGTTCTTTCATCACTGAACCCACATAATGCCTTAATTTTTATGAACTATGTGTAATTTGACTTCATAGCTCAAGTTTGTTTGACTCCCTTTCTCTTTCCCTTTTATTTTCCAAATAGAAAATTTTTGCCAGCTCTGACAGACTCTGCTATGTCCCTTCTCAGCTCTGTTTCCAAATGGTTTGTCATGATATTGTTGAAAATTCTTACAGAAAATCTACTAGCAAGTCTGTTGCAGTGCTCATATAGTGGGATACAAACCAATATTGATTTACAAACCAAGATTTGATTTACCTTAAGAGAAGAAATAGCATTTTCCAGCAGTTAAGCAAGTTAAAACTGACATATTTTACCTGACTTGTGCTATTCTTCTTTTTCTGTTAAGTAAGTAGAGAAGTTTTCATTTTCCCATAAAATGCAGATTTTGGAAGCCCTTAACACTTCACTAAGAAATCAACTGCCTGTGACCCTCTTCTAGGACTCTGCCAAAATATACTCACAGCAACATTTCTCCTTTTTCTCCCCCATGGAATCACATCAGAAACTGTTTTGATGCCATAAATCTATGTGAATCAGTCTGTTGTGTGTTCACCTGATTAAACTGAGTGCATTTTATTGCTGCATTTGCATGCTTTTCTTTGAAATCTGGAGTGAAGCAACTGAATCTCTTTGAGGATTAAACCCATTTTAACAGTGCCACTGTATAAATTCCTGGCAAATTAGCAAAATTTTATTGTCTTAGCTGTGATAGTGCTTGCTAGGGGGGAAATGTGCAGAGAATGTTTTCTGTCTTGACTCTGATTATGTTGGTTGATGCTTGTAATATATAATATGATTGATTAAGAGTCAAGTCTTGGGGAAAATTAAGTGTCTTAGAGCAATAATGGGAAGTTACTGAATAGCTTCAAGGAGTTGTCATCTTTGTTTAAAGGAAGGATTTGACTCTTTGCTCTTCAAAAAGAGGTTCTGAGACTCTTCCTTAGTAAGGGGGAAAGTTTGCCGTTTCTTATCTGTCCTGACAGACACAGTAGTACTTGTAAGATAGAGATACTCAATTATAATCAAGCAGAAGTTGCTATTTAGAAGACAGCAGTTATTGACAAATCTCCAGCTGTGGCCAAAACAATGTGCTTCAATGTGAGATTAAAAGCAACTACAATTGGTGCTGACACACCAACAGGGATGACATTTCTCCCTAAGCAAAGAATGAGGTAGTGAGTCCCTTCCAGCTCTATGATTCTATGATGCCCATTGATTCATATAGAATCATAGAATAGTTTGGATTGGAAGGGACCTTGAAGATCATCAAGTTCCAACACCCCTGCCATGTGCAGGGACACCTCCCACTACATCAGGTTTGCTCAGTGCCTTGTCCAGCCTGGCCTTAAACACCTCCAGGGATTGAGGGGGCATCCACAGACTCTCTGGGCAACCTCTTCCAGTGTTTCACCATCCTCACTGGAAAGAATTTCTTTCTTATATCCCACTAGATCATATCATGGAATATGTTGAGTTGGAAGGGACCTTCAANCCCTTCCAGCTCTATGATTCTATGATGCCCATTGATTCATATAGAATCATAGAATAGTTTGGATTGGAAGGGACCTTGAAGATCATCAAGTTCCAACACCCCTGCCATGTGCAGGGACACCTCCCACTACATCAGGTTTGCTCAGTGCCTTGTCCAGCCTGGCCTTAAACACCTCCAGGGATTGAGGGGGCATCCACAGACTCTCTGGGCAACCTCTTCCAGTGTTTCACCATCCTCACTGGAAAGAATTTCTTTCTTATATCCCACTAGATCATATCATGGAATATGTTGAGTTGGAAGGGACCTTCAAAAGCCAACTAGTTCAACTCCCCCTGCAGTAAGCAGGGACACCCTATACTAGATCAGGTTGCTCAGAGTATCATAAAACTTGACCTTGAGGATGGGGATGGAGTCCCTCACTGCCTCTCCAGTCAATCTGTTCCAATGTCTCACCATCCTCATGGGGAAGAACTTGTTTCTGGTGTCTAATCTAAACCTGCCCTTCTCTGGTTTAAAACCATTGCCCCTTGTCCTATCACTCCATGTCCTTGTAAACAGTCCCTCTCCAGTTTTCCTCAGATTCTGTTAATCTGCTATGAAGTCTCCCCAGACTCTTCTCTTCTCCAGGCTGAACAACCCCATCTCTCTCAGGCTTTGTAGGAAAAGTGCTCTAACCCTCTGAGCCCATCCTCATAGCCTTGTGAAGCATGGAGGCCTTAAATAGCTAATCTATGTAATGTAACAGGGAACAATAACCTCAAGAGAAACCTTGAGAAGTTCTACTTGCCCTTTATGGTCTTTTTCCTCTCATAAGCTTCTTTTTCTGACTCTTCTTGGTTTTATTTCTTGCTGCTTTTGGATGCTTCTACGTGGTCCTTCTTTGGCAGTCATGTAAAGAGGTAGGAACAGTCATAAAATTAGGTCAGCAGCATCCTAAATGATATAGTGTGTGTCACAACATGTGGTGACATCCTCAGCAGCCTGGCTGGATGTGCCCAGACTGAATTCATGCAGCAAGAATGAAGGAAATGGGAGAGTTGAGTTCATCACACACTGCCACTGTGTTTTGGTTATTTATTTGGATGTGTAGAGTATCACCATGAAGAAAACTCTAAGCTCCCTTGTATGATGAGGCTGGTGCTCTAACAGCACCTGAAAACCAAAATGAAGTTGTGTGGATTTGGGTTTTCTTGAATAAAAGACATGCCAGAGTGACTTCCTAGAGTTTTGGTGTTATATACACTCCTTGCTTCTTTCCATATTTAAGATAGCAATGTGCTAAAAGTCAATATGTAGCTTGTTGTTGCCTCTAAAGGAGGGTTGATGTGTGTAGAGAAGTAACATTGCTGAGGAGTGAGAAGCCTTTTCTTGACCCTCCATTTTCTTAAAGGTAGAAGTGAGAAGATGAACACTCCAGGTTGACTCTCAGCTTTTCCTTCCTACCCATCCCATTCCCAAAGCCAGACCAGCCTGGTCTTGGGCTTTTTCCTTCTCTCTCTTTCTCCTCTTACATTATTGTAGTGACAAAACTCTGCTTTATCTGTGTTGCTGAGAATTCTTGAGGTGGATAAACCTGCCTTTCATCTTGCAGACCTTTGTATTGGTGGGTAGGTGTTAACATCATGGACATCAGACTGAATTTGGTGATGAGTTAAGGGTTTGTATTGTTCTCCTTTACTTTCAGTGCTAAAATTGTGTCTTTATTTCCTTAGGGATGGAGCTCTTTAATCAGAGCTGAGACTTCTGAATGGAGTCAGGATGTTTACTTTTGTTCAAGTAGAAAAATGGTGTTTTTAAACTAGGTTTTGATAACTTTTTCACTTTGAAAGGATAATTCCTCTTCAGATATATTTGGCTATGACTAAAAGAAGTTCCATTCAATTCATTCAGGAAAAACAAGCACTTGAAGATAAAATAAAATATTTTGTTTTACCACAAGTACATTTTGGTTTTGCCTTCCACTCAAGATTTAAAAATGAAACACCTCTCCAAGAAAACAAAACACAAAAGAACCAAGAACAAAGACAAATGAAGCCCCAAACTGTCCTGTGATTATTTTTTTTTCAGTCTTATATTTCTGCTCGGTCAATAAATAAAAAGTGATCAGTTCTCTACACACCTTTCTGCACTCTTGATTTGTATCAGAGAGCCAAAGTCCCCTGAAGTTACAGCTTCTGAATGTGCTTTGAGCTGAGTTACTCAAATCTTTGCATTTGATGGGAGCAAAGAAGAGACCAGAAGAGTTTTCGGCACCAAAGCCAACTTTTACTCAAACCTACAAACTATTTTAAACAGAGAAACTAAAATGATGATGGGAGAAAATGGTAAAAAAAAATAAAATTCCCTTTCCCAAGATATTTTCTGGCATGCAGAGGCTCTGCCAGACTTTGACATTTTCCTTCTTAGTTTTGCTAGTGTTTTGAAGCAGGATTACTTGAATGATCAGGCAATAGCAAGTAGTCCACATCCCTAGGCATCTGATGAAAAGTAGTGAAAAGCTTTTAAGAGAAAAAACAGAGAAAAAACAAAAATGCAGGAACATTCAGTGGGGCTGGAACTCCCTTTGGTGGGCTTTTTCTTGTGTGAAAAGGCCACATGTAGGTGTCTTTAAAACCACTGATTTTATTCATAACACTTGTTCAGGTACAGACATTGGGTCATTTTCTCATCAGTTCTATCAAAAAGATTGAAATTCTGTAAGATGCTCACCTGATAGAGATTAGCTTCAGTGATTCCAATTTAGATTTTAGGGGTTGAATATCATCTGACACAATTTATTTTCAGAGCTAATTTTGTGATCTGAGCAAGCTCTGCCAGCATTTGTTTGGAGACATTCATCTCATTCTGAGGTAAGGCAGGGGAACTCTGCCTTCTTCTCTCCTCTGGGGACAAAGGGAGTAGAGGCTGACAATCACAGAATAGCTTGGGTTGGAAGGGACCTTAAAGATCATCGAGTTCCAACCCCCCTGCCATAGGCAGGGACACCTCCCACTAGACCAGGACAATCTCATGTTTATACCAATCTCACATTTATACTAATGAAGATCAGGTGAGGGTAGATACAACCCTGATTGTTGCTTTCCATAAAAATTTAAAAAAACTCTCATTGGCTCAGGCAATTTTAAAATCTTCTTATTGATAACATAGGTGCAGGGACATCAGCATTATGGTCAGATATCCTGTTCTTGAGCAATACTGTGAATCATAGAATAGTTTGGGTTGGAAGGGACCTCAAAGATCATCGAGTTCCAACCCCCCTGCCATAGGCAGGGACACCTCCCACTACATCAGGCTGCTCAGTGCCATGTTCAGCCTGGTCTTGAACACCTCCAGAGAGGGGGTATCCAGAACCTCTCTGGGTAACCTGTTCCAGTTCTGCACTACCCTCACTGGAAAGAATTTCTTTCTTAATTTCTTTCTTTCTTTTCTTCTTGAATGGCTTCTTAATGCACATAAGAAAACAGAAATGTCAATGAATGTAGCTGCTGTCCAACCTGAGATGCTTTAAGAAGTCTAGGTTTAGAAAGCAAGACTCACAACCTCCCTGTGGGAACCAAGACCAAAACACTGGGTACTCCAAAGCTTGTGGAGAGAAAGCAGCTCGATCAGAGAATCATAGAATGGTTTAGGTTGGGAAGGACCTTAAAGATCATCGAGTTCCAACCCCCTGCCATAGNCATTATTTCTAGTCCTCCCATCACATATCTTATTAACAAGTCCTACCCCTGCCTTTCTGTAGCCCCCTTCAGGTATTGAGAAGTTACTCTGAGGTCCCCCCTGAGCCTTCTCTTCTCCACGCTCAACGACCCCAACTCCTTCCTCATAAGGCAGTTCCTCCAGCCCTCTGATCATCTTCCTGGCTCTCCTCTGAACCCATTCCAACATATTACATGGCTTAAGTGGGCTTTTTTTGCATTAAATGGCTCCATGATGCCCAGACGTAAATATCTGCCTGTGTAGCCAGTTGCAGGAGTGCAGACACAAAGAGAACTCTTCTGATGGACATGTGAAAATCCAAAAAAACATGCACGTGTCTGCAAGCAGAAATTTCAAGAGCCTGTATCTTTGATTCTTTCATTCAAAAGAACAGCTGCTTCCTTTGCAAGCTCAGCCCCAAGGACTTGCACCTTCCTAGAAATGTGTGAAAACGTCTGTGAGTGCAGGAGACACTGAGCTCCAGAGTATTTGTACATCCAACAGTGTCTGCCTTTCAAGCCTCAGTTGTGTTGCCTTTGAAGTCAGTGAGAATTTTGCTATTGACCTCAGCTGGAGTGAGATCAGCAGGAACAAGCCCTCAGGTAAATATGCCCAGACACATTAATCAAAGGTGTATTTGTTTCCTTAATGACTTTCTGGACCTGGCAGAATGGAGGATTTCAGGTTGTTTCAATAGTGTGAGGGCAGTTAGAAAAGCCAGACTTTGAAGGAATTTTGCAATTGTCTAAATAGCTGGTACCCGTGTCTCCAATTTTTGGTTTGAATGCAAAGGTCACCCCAGAGATACGTGTAAAAGTCTCCTGGATTTCTCTCTTTTTACTCTTTTTGGTCTCTTTCTGAACCAGCTTTGCTTCTGCTGTTGGTATATAAAAATCTTATCTAATTTTCTGACAGGTTCTCCTCCATCTTTTTGCCAATCTGACCTAAAATATCTTTGTTTTTTTGCATGCTACTAATCCATTGTGTGCATGATAGCATTAATCTGTGCTGAATGAGTGAGCTAGTGATCAAAAATTTTTGTCTCATATCTCATTGAGATGCAATGGCACATTTTCCCTTTTGAAAATCACCCTGCATTTTAAGAACAAGAAAGCACCTGAGATGCTTTAATAATTTGCCTTCTTTTTAGAAGAAGGAATTTATACTTCACCCTGACAAAGTATTGTAAGTACATTTTATGTGGTACAGGTTTTGAAACACAGATATGCAGATATGCACACAAGAACTGCAGATTTTTATCCCTTTTGACTTTTTTTTTTTTACCCCTCCTTGAATCTAGAGAGATTTCATGACCTTGAGGGAGGGAAAAACAAAAACGAAACCATGCTGGAAAACTTTTATCTTTTTATTATTGGTACCTTTACACTAATACTGCTGTTTTGTGCTGAGAAAACCAACCTGTTACACGGAAGGTAACTGTAATATACAACATAGAAATGCAGTCTAAGTTAATTACAACAAGGAGCTACAAAAGAATTTCGTAGGAAAGAAGTCACCTAACATTGCAACTGTGCTTGCAACAAATCACTCCCTCACTGCAGGACTATGCACATTTGTGAACCATGGTTATTTACATGTCCCTTACAACCTTTACCCACAGAATGTCTAAAATCAGTCTAAAAAGTTCCAGAACATCACTATATACTGTACAATCCTCAAAAATAATTTATTACACCGTTTCTAAAAAAAGGTACTAGTTTTGTTTTTGTTTTTGTTTTTATTTCTTTTGTTCTCTGGTGTTTTCTGAAGAGCACAACATGTGCAAAAGTTGGCCTAACAGTCTAAAAACTCAAGAGCTGAACCACAAGTCACGATCACAGAGATGAAGTGGTGGAATCCAGAACTTCCCTTCCATTGCAGACAGTTGGTACGTACATACTAGCAGATGCTGAAAGAGAAAGAGAGGGGGAAATTAAATAACTTCAGGACAGCAAAAAAATTTACAACACTGTAGGATTAGAATTGATGTTAATCCAGACTATGATGTTAATCACAGAATAGCTTGGGTTG
>VZTY01025814.1:12856-58362 GCA_013400935.1 Turnix velox | reverse complement strand
GCTCCGGCTCTGGGGCGCACGCGCGGAGGTGAGAGCACGTGCGCAGGGCGGGGGAGGGTTGGAGGGGCGCGGGTCAAAGGGTGCGTGCGCACAGGGAGCGCATCAGCGGCGGGAGGCGGTGAAGGGGGCGCGGCCTGTGCGCGCGCGTAGCGCAGCGCCCCGCTCCGCCCTGCCCTGCGCGTTCCGGTGGCGTTGCCGGCGCTCGCGCGTGCGTGCATGTGTGAGGAAGGGTCGCGTGATGGCCGGAAAGGGCTGAGCCCTGGAGGCCTCTCGCGGCACGCAGGAGAGGCGCTTCCGGGCGGGTGTTGCAAGAGGCTGATGGCGGCGGGGGGGGCTTGGGGGGGGCGCGGGGGNGGTGGGGCTTGGGCGGGCCGCGGGAGTGATTCGAGCTCTCACACGGGAAAAGGGCGGCCGCTCGGTGTCTGCCGCAGCTTCCTTCCTGGCGCCGTGTTTTTGCTAGGGGAGAGGGTTCGGTCCTGGGGCCGCGGCCGCGCTACGTCAGTGAGAGCTTCCTGTTGCCGGTGCGCAGAATTGGGCCTCCCTCGGAGCTTTTTATGGGTTTTATTCATTTTTTCAGGGATGGCCTGTCCGGGTTGTTACGCTTCACCGGCATGCAAAAGAAGTAACAGCGAGTGCGTTTCAGCTGGCTGGTGGGTGGCCCAGCTATACCTTTGACTTTCGTACCCTCCTGCCTCCCCTCTCCTCCCCCGAACGACACCTGTCCCGGATTGCGGATTTTGCTGAAGAAACAGTAAAAGACTGGGGGAAAATGTGAAGCCACTTCTCCGGGAGGAGGATTTATAAATAGAGTGGGTTTGAAACGACCAACAGTTAGGTTCTGCTCTGATTGTTTCTTAATTTTAATGTATTTTCTTGCTGTATTTTGTGTTAAAACATTAAAGCTTTGTAGATTCAACAGTATCCGGCATTAGCTAATCTTTATTTTGTAGTTTCAGGATGTGTGTAAGGCATCTGCTGCTGCTCCATGTAATTTGTCAGGGGATGTTAAAAGACAACAGTGTCACATTAGGAGTATGTCGAATGAGTATCATCACTTGTGATTTGTAACAAATTTTTCAGAGTAAAGAAGCACTTTGGATTTTAGAGAACTTGTAACAGATATATTTCTCCTTTGTTTTTACCCGGATAATCCAGTCTTAAAAAAAATGAAGCCTTTCACAAAAAAAGGAAAGTATTATCTTTTTTTGAATTATGAACTGATTAAATGTGTTTCGAATTTTTACAAGAGCGTGTAATCTTAGTTTTGCACAGATCTGGGAGATAGCAGGTCGTTAATGTACTTTATGTGCTGAGTTTTGGTTATCAAGTTGGGGGGTTTATGTAGTTGTAACAGAAGGAGGATCAATCCCATTTCCTTTTTCTTTTCACCAGCATTTGCCGTCTCAGCTTTAAATAACGCCATAGCAGGGAGTACTCGTGGAATTCTGCTGTCACATGTGAAGGATTCCACTTGCATTTGGCTGCTGCTGCAGTTTCCCTGCTGATTGGTGGAGGTCACCAAACCCACAGCAGAACTCGTGTGTTCCCATCTGTCTCATGGTTAAGCATGACATCTTCCATCCCCCTCCCCCCGCACTGGTGTCTTAAACTGAAGCACCGGCTTTGCATTTGAAGCTGCTGACAGAGGGACTTGCCGTCCTCTGCTGGCTCTGCTGTAGCACTGGTTATTTCTGTTGGATGAGTAAAGTGAATGGCCAGAGTCAACAGTCTCTTATTGTGTGATCTGTTATGTTTGTAAAACCCTAAAATTTAACAGGAGAAAAGGAGAAAAAAACTAAAAACCTCTAGTTTAAATACTGGTTTATAATCCCCTCCCTAGGGTTTAGTATGTACCGTTCCTCTTTTTGCTCTCTCCCTTCCTTCCCTGGTTTTGTTCTTCGGCATATCTCCACTCCTCAGCTTGTTCTTTTTCATACTGCCATTCTTTCATGCTTCTCTGGCACCTGGCCATATTCTTGCATGTGTCTTTTTGCCTGGGTGTGTTCTTTTTTCATGTGTGTTGAATCACTCCATTTCTAGCTGCACACCTGGCTGATGGCTATAAAGAGTTCAAAGCCATGGTAGGTTGCTGTCCAAATTTTTAAAAAGTAATAAAAAATTGCAAGTCTTGTTTATCAGGGAGGGATTTTTTTCTGTGATCTGGTTCTTGGTCTCTTAACAGCATATGAATTTTATAATGCTAAGTACTGTTAAGGGGCAGTAAAAATGTGCTGTTAACCTTAGAATTGTAGCCATCAAATTTAAAATTATTGTTCGAAAGCACTAGAGCTTTCTAATTAAATGTTTCTAGTACATTTTCTCTTGGCAAAGTATAGGCTTCTTAGGTCTTGTCCTCATAGATTACACTCCTTTTGCTTTGACTTGATGTAAGGGTGTAGCAGTTTGGAAAGGTTTTGCTGTCGTCTCCCCCCACACCCCTGTAGAAAGTGTTAAAACAGGAAATTCTGATACCTCTTACAAGAGAAAAAAGATTTTGCAGTAGGAGGTTGGTGTAGTGAGCTGACAGTGCCCCAAACAATTACCTTTTTCTCCCGAAATAGACTCACTGAACTTATTTTTCAAGACATGGTCTGAATTGTTTCAAGGCAAAAGCATTTGTGATCGAGGCAGAAGATTTGCATTAAACTTTAGATTCTGGTATTATCGATTTCTGCTGGTTGTTCAGGATTAAATCTCATAAAGGATTTGCACACTTGCTTCTGCTGATTGCCCACCCAAAGCTGCAGCCCAGATACCCGAGCAAAGCTTGATGTATGGAATTTATCCCAGCAGGACAGCCTTTGCTGAGTGTTACCTTGGCCTGGCCTCTCCTAGGTCCAGTTCAGCTGTGATGCTCTCAAGTTCTATGTGGTGGCTGACTAAACTTGGTGTAGTGCATTTATTGTCAGCTGGGCTCGTTGCCCAGACCTGCCTGTGTCCTGTCATTGCAGATGTTACATGTGCAGGGCTGGACCTAGAAGTTTTTTTGTTTTTGTTTTTTTTTTTGAGATTTATCTGGAAGACCGAACTCTGTTTTCTTAACCAGCTTCGGGAGATTTAAGCCAAAAAGGAATCAAATGAAAAGTAATAATTCTTTATAAATATTTGAAGTATTTCACAATCCAGGTAAGACGACATAGCTGATCAAGACATTACCTCCTTTCAACCAGATTTTAATAGAACTATCAAATAGGAAAAGGAGTAGGTTGTTACACAACATTTTAAACTCAAAGCAATCGATGACTATTTTTGATTATGCATATACCTGGTTTTTAATCATAGGTTCTATTTTTTGTAACTTAAAGCTCTAAGTAGATGCAAGATTCTTCTTTTGTGCCAATGGTGTTACTATTTGTGAATGCAATTGTTTTTTTATTCCAGGCTATCATGGAAATAGGGATGTTATTGAAATGTCTTCAGAATTTGATATGTTTATTCTCTGTTGCCTAGGAATTACGACTTTCTGATCAGTTGCACCAAACTGTTGGAAATTATGCAAACCCAGCTTTGTTAGTTAGCCATAGAAAGTTGTATCTTTAATACAATATTGAAGATCAGGTTTGTTTTTTTTTCTTAAATTAAGAAGGCTGCTATTTGCTTTAAAAAAGCAAAATTTGGGATATGCATTTTGGTTTTCTGAGTTCAGGAACTGTGCGATCTCTTCACATCTCAACATTTTCCTTTTCAGCTACAGAGCAATGGTGTGTGCTAAAATTGCATTGTGAAGGCTAAAACCTTGATGGTCTGTGTGAGGAGATAAGGAATAACATGTACCTTTTGAAGGGGAGTGCCAGTTTCTTTAAACTCAGTGCCCAGCTGATAACACTGTTTGCTCTTGGTAGCCTACTTGCCCCAGATAGGCTTTTCAGCATGAGATAATCTTCTGAGCAGAGCCAATCCCAAATTCTGAGAAATTTGTTTAATAGAAAACAAAAAGAAGGGGGGGAAGCCTACACCAAGACCTCGGGTCTTTGTATTTTGAATCTTCTTGGCATTAAGCAAAAGCAGTTTTGCTTTATTATTTTCTGTTTCATGAGTACTCTTCACTTGTGCAAGTATCTGTACGTCTGTTTCCTTTATTGAGCTTGTGAATGTTACTTTGGCACAAACAAGGAAAGTGTGTCATTCTCAGGCAGTCATGACATGGGAAGGGTATTAATTAATTACTTAATAATGTACCTGAAACAAGCAAGGTAGCAGGTTTATGTGGTGGGATTGTTTTCTCTGATGCCAGGTGCCGCTGGGGGAACAGGAAGTTCCTGTGATGAGTTTGAGTCAGGAATATTGCAGCATTTCCCCCCTGATATTTCCTTAAAGGTGTACTCACATCTCCCTCTTCCCACTCGAAGAATTGGTTAAGTGCTAGGCCATGGGAGATGCTATTGGAATCGGGAAGACTTATGTGCAAAAGAAGGCTGGGGCTGTGCTCAGAGCTGCTCTGGGAAAGTTGTATCTGGAGGAGAAATGTAATGTGGGAACAGGGGCAGTCCCTGCCTGACTGTCACCATGCGACAGGCTCTGGGTCTCCTGCTGGTTCTTGTCTCTCATTCCATCTTCCTTCCCTGGGACTGAACTTTGTGCTCCTCTGTTCCTGTCCCCAGTGCACCCACCTCCTCTGCTCTGCTAAATGCAGTTGAGCCCCCACACTTAGCAACCACCCAAGTAAGTTACTGTGAAAGATGAGCGTTTCTCTCTTCCTCTGTCCTTTACCAGCTAGAATCAGAATTGTTTAACTCTGAGGCTTGCTCACTTCATCAATAGCTGGAGTATTTCTTCTTTAAGAGAAATACTTGAAGCAAGAACATTTGAGTGTCATGCTGCTGTTTCTGAGTGTCCTCAAAGTGCCACACAGGGACTGGTAAGTGTTGCATACCTGGAGAAACAGAGTTTGTCATAATTCTATGTAAACCACTAGATTCTGACAGATTGTAGAATGTTAAAGATACAGAACTGAGGAGGAGAGAAGGGAGTAAGGAAGGGAAAAAAATAAAGGAAGCATTGTAAGTGTCCTAGTCCCTTCTTTCTCAAAGTGAGAATACAGTGTCATCTAACTGAGATTTTTCAATATTTTTCATAAAAATCCTCTAAGGATGACAATTCAGTAATTTCTGAGACAGTCTATGCTGGAGTCTGGCTCTTCTTAACTTTGAATTGTTTGTTTAATGTTTGACCCAGGTTCTCATTTGAGGTTCTACATAAATATGAGAACAAAACTTTTTCACAGTGAGGGTTACAGATCACTGTAACAGGCTGCCCAAAGAGGTTGTGGGGTCTCCTCTGAAATCATTCAAAACCCACCTGGACACATTCCTGTGTGACCTGGTCTAGGTGTCCCTGCTCTGACAGAGGGATTGGACTAGATGATCTCTTGAGGTCCCTTCCAATCCCTGACATTCTGTGATTCTATGTGATTCTTTTTCTGTCCCCAGGGGAAGTGCAGAAAACACTTTTCACCTGTTTCAGTGGCATTGCTAAATTAGCACATATATATTACAGTGATTTTTGTACCAGCATGTGCACCTGCCACTGCTTATTCCACAGCAAGCTGCCGTTTCTCTGTCAGATGCACCCAGTTCGTTCATGTTGTGGGGATTTTGTGTGTATATTCCCTTTGCTGAAAGCTGATGGTAGTAGCATAAATTGCCTGAGAGAAAACGTGTATCTTCACTGGACCAGCTGCAGTTCATTCATTTGCCATGAAAACCTGAAGGACAATTCCTCTGTGTAAAGTCCTTTAACTGTTGGCTATGACTTGAAATTAACCTTATGTGGCACGGATGTTATTTTCTCTTAAACTTTTCTCACAGATCTTAGTCCAAGCTGTTTAACTCTTTCATTATAGTACTGTCACCTTCAAATCACTATCCTGGCATCTTCTAACAGGGTGCTGAACCCCTGCTGGCTCTGAAATGTCAGCCTGCAGCTCCTCTTACACAGCCCTGCCGGGTCCTGTGGCCTGTAACTAATTATCTTCATTCACATGGATAGCCAAAGAAAGTGCAAGAGCACTGTTTGAAAATGAAATACAAAGAGGAAAAACAAAAGGTAAAATGAAATTGGAGCATAATGTGATTCACAGACCTGCATGAGACAGCTGTGGAGAGAACAGAGAGAGGCAGGGTGGCTGCTAGAGTGAGGGACTGGAGCACTGCCTTGTGCATGGTCATGCATTGCCACCTCCAGCTTGCTGCTGCTTTGCTGGCCATGGATCTGCAGTGACAGTGTGGCATGGGAAAGATACTCTCTAAGGAAGGGGTGTCTTCAGGGTATGGAGACACTGCTCATGCACAGTGTGTGGAGTTGGTCACCTTTGGTTTGGTGACTCTCAAAATGAGGATGGTACTTGAATGAACTGCCATTGAGTCTGTGCTGGCTTGATTGAACTCACTCCTCACCTGGTACATGCCCACAATGCTGGACCAATCTCAGGACCTTGCAGTTACGCTTTCCAGGCTCCCCTCTCCTACTGCTCCTGCAGTTTCTGTCCTGTGCTCGCCTTTCAGAAAGACTTGAAATCATTACATTAGTTGCAGGAGGTTCAGATCAAACATTTTGTGGAGAGCCAGGTGCAAGGCCTGAAACCTGAGGCAGGAGAAGACCTGAGAGATGTCCAGAAAAAAGGAGCAAACAGGACTTAAAGGCTAGGGATTCTGAGCATAAAGGGGCAGTTGGAGACCAAAGAACAGATGACAAAAGCACCAAGGTGCCATGAAACCATTACCGAGACATGTGATGATAAAATCTGCATAAAGCCTCCTAGTATGAAGTTAAATCATCAGGGCTTGAATTGATCCACTATGTGGAGTATCAGTGAGCACTTCATGCAATACACTGCTTTTAGTCCAGTTTTAGAGCATTGCAGCTCAATTCATCATGAGACTGTGTTCCTCACTTGAGAAAGGAGTCACACAGCTTGGCCATAGCATGACATGGGCTTCTGGCCAAAGCTGACCCTGTCTTGCTCTCCACAGCTGACATCACAGCAGAATTTTTCTTTCAGTTCAAAGTGATCATACTGGTAATTAATAATTGCCTTATAATAATGATCATACTTGTAAGAGATGAGAACTAGGCTATTACCATTGTTAGGTTGCATCTGATAAAGGTCTTTCTTACTCAGTTGTACATATCGTTATTACTTCCGTTTAGGTGCATTTTTTTGTGTCTGTGACTTTCAACACATTTTGGTTACAGTGAGGCCCAAACATGGCTAGATTTGGTGGTTTTGGAGAGGATTGAGAGTGTGGCCCTGTCCAGCCATCCTTTAGAGGGCACTGACTGACCAGTTGTGGTTCCACCAGCACTTAAACATACCTAGTGATTTATTGCCACTGAAAGAAAGACCGTTCCCCTTTCCCATTCCCTTCTTCTCTTGTCCTCATGGCTTTCTCCCTTTCTTCAGCCCATGCTCTCCTGATACTTAAGAAGGTCACTTAGTTGTTGAGTTGCAATGAGTGAATTTGGGATGTTTAAGTGACTTAAATCTGCTCAGAGTCCAAGCTGACACAAGATAAGCAGTAGGGTTTGTGCCCAGATAAAAAGGGAGACCGTTCAAGTGCTGATAAAATGTTCATTTGCCTTTTAGCTTCCTTCATAACTCTCCTTTGCAGCACAGTTCTGGAAGAATAATTAGCACTAGTTGTTTGGTCCCTGCTTTACCTGAAAAAAGGGGTGAAAAAGCTGTTTGTCAGTGAAAGGACTGAAGAGAGGTGGTTTATCAAGGACTTCAGGCTTCAGAGTGATATGGTGGGCAGAGCGCTATAGTGTCTGCCAGATTTCTAGAGCTGCCTCTGCCCCTCTTGCCAGGTTACTTTCTTTCCTCTTGGGCTTTGTATTACAGAGTCTGCATGTAAACAGAGTCAATAAGTGGAGGAAGAGGAAGGCTGGGATGAAAATGCAGCAAGAGCTCTCCTACCCAGTCTGGAGAAGAGAAGGCTCAGAGGGGACCTCATAGTAACTTATCAGTACCTGAGGAGGTCCTACAGAAAGGCAGGGGAAGGAGTTTTTAGCATAATATCGGATGGGAGGACTAGAAACAACGGATGGAAATTGGAGGGTGGTAGGTTTAGACTTGACATAAGAAAGAAATTCTTTACAGTGAGGGTGGTGAAACACTGGAGCAGGTTGCCTAGAGAGGTTGTGGATGCGCCCTGTCTGAGGTGTTCAAGACTAGGCTGGACAAGGCACTGGGCAGCCTGGTCTAGTGGGAGGTGTCCCTGCCTATGGCAGGGGGGTTGGAACTCGATGATCTTTGAGGTCCCTTCCAACCCCAACTATTCTATGATTCCATGACTACTGAGGAGGGCTTTGGCCCCTCAAAGGAAAAGGAACTGCCTTTTTGTGCACTACAGGCTGCCACTGTGTGCTGCAGCATCAGGAAGCAAGCTGTTGAGCAGTGGAATCAATAAAACTGGACTCTTGACCTCCTTTGAGCTGCCTGGCCCACTAATCTCACTGCCAGTGGTGCTGCTGCTGGGACAGAGGCAGGTGGTGGCACAGCCACCCCAGCTGAGGGGTGGCTGATGCATGTGCTGAGTGCCCTATCTTCTGACATCAATCCAAGCTCCTAGCAGGTGAGACAGGATCACTGGTACAGGTCTCTATCTCTTTTTTCTGTGCAGCAAACAATTGTTATTAAATTTATGGGAACTAAGTACATTTGAGGCATTTTCACTGAATTTTGTGGAGGTTATCTGGTGATGCTGCGAGCAAACAGGCAGACAGGCATTAGAATTACACAAGTTTGAAATACAAACTAAAAGTTAACCCAGAGCTCAGAAGAGTGGCAAATGGTTCTGGCTATTTCAGGATGCCAGAAACTGAGACACATGGATGCACTCTGTGTCACAGGCGTGCCTGGCATCTTTGCCAAACGTGACACAGAGGAGGACATGCAGCACCAAAGGGGAAGTCCAGCCAGTGCCAGGGCAGCTGCCTTGATGCAGATCTTCACCTGATGTCATCTTCCCCTCCTCTCAGCCTGAGCTCTTACAAAGTGTGAAGGTCTTCCATAGATCAGATGCCCAGTACTGAGGGCAGGGATTCTAAGGTTCTTCAGAGGACTTGAGTGGGAAAATCTTTGGGAACATGCATTTTGATTTGGATAGGCAGAAAGTCTAACAACAGGGCTTTGATAGTTAGAAATGGTTGAGGCTCCATCTCTCAAGGTATTTAAAAGAGGGGTAGACAAAGTGCTTAGAGATAAAGTTTAAACTACTCCACAGGGAGCTCTGGTGCTAATTAGCTTTGGCTTTAGTGATTTTATATATAGTTGTATGTATTAAGCCCACCTTCAGTTCTTTGAGACAGATTAAACTTTCTTACACTGCAGCCAAATAGTAGCTATCTGGGGCTGGAGCACACTGATGAAAGACTTTCTCCTCTGCATTTTGTTATCTTGGAAAGACATTTACCTCTATGCTGTACCTGATACCTGTCTCCCATCTCAGCACTTCGATTATCCTGCCTCTCCCCTTCCCACCTTTGATCTTACCACAAGGCCCCCATAAAATCAGCATTTCTATAGCCAGGATTTACCCACTAATTCCCGGTGCCGGGAAGCAAACAGAAGCCCTGACGTGTATCATTCGATTTAGCATAAAGCAGAGATGCGTGGTGAGAAACCGAAGAAGTCAGGAATATGCAAGCAGTAGTGCAACTCCCTTCTTAGAAGGGAAGAGTTTGCTTTTACCCCAAACTGAGCAAGCTGGAGGAGCCGAGTGCCCTGCACTCCGTCCACGCTGCCATTCCCCAGTTGCACCATGGGGGAAGGGATTTCCCGGGGATACTGAGTCCCGAATAAGGCAAGCACATAGCACAGGCAGGCACAACCTCGGGCCATCTCCAGCCATCTCTGAGTAACCTGCAGAAGGTATTTGATGCCAGCCAGAGAGCTCCTGCTCTCTTCATTCTCCTCTTTTGCTGCCCACACTCCAGGCATCTGCAAATGCCCTCTCTTCATCCTCCTCTTCCTCTTTGCAAAAGGATCAGAAGAAAGGCTGCAACCAAGAGTTATTCTTTATCTCTTTCTCCTCTCCTCAGCTGTTTACTTTGGTTGAATGGAGCTCCTTGGTGTCTAACCCTCTCTCTGCTGGCACAGAGGTCCGTGGCCAGAACATGCTTGCATGATGTGAGCCACCAACTCTCAAGAGTCTGGCATGGCTTCCTGTTCCCCAGTCCTCCACCTGCAAGCAGTTGTCAGGCCAGTGGTTTTGTGCCATACCCTGTTTTTCAAATGTTTCCTAATGTCATTATGGAAATCCTGTGTGATTTCTTTCTCTGTTACTGAGGAATTCAATTGTGAAGATTAAATGGATGCAAAGGGGTCCAAGGTTTGGTGCAGAAGGTCCCGTCGTGGAGCCCAGCTGCAGCACACGCTGCCCCCTTGTGCCAGTCACAAGGTGAAGAGTGCTGTGCAGCCAAGGACGATTTACATTCTGAGGATCAGGAGGTGTCACAACTAAGGTATCAGTGAGGGCATCTGTTGGACATAAGTTGTCCCTGTATTTTTGTCCCAGTTACCTTACCTTTTCTGGAGTGTCAGCCAGCCAGCCAGCCAACAGTGTGATGGCCAGGCTCTGCTGGAAGTGAGAGGGATGCTCTTGGAGTTCTTTTGGGATGTGCAACCACTCTGCATGCCCATGGCTGTAGTGGACTAGAGGAGGTGTGCTCAGCACTTTTCATTTGATCAATGAGATAAGGTCCTTGTGTCCTGTGGAGAAGACCTTCACAAAGGTAGCAGGCAGGAAAGTTTGCCTTGGTTTTGGAGACAGGAGTGAGCATCTTGGCAAAATACAGATCTTAGACTTGGGATACAGAATTTATCACAGAATCATGGAATGGTTGGGGTTGGAAGGGGCCTTAAAGATCATCTAGTTTCAATACCCCTGCCATGGACAGAGAAATTTGAAATAATCAAATAAGTTAAGTATCACCCCAGGCAGCAACTAGGACCACAAAGCTTCTCTTAGTCCTCTTTACACATGAGGAAGGATAGGGAGAAGAGTGAGGAAAGGGGGGGGTAGTGGGAAAAAACTCTTGCAGGTTAAGATAAAGGCAGTTTAATAGAAAAAAAAATGGGAAAGGAAAACAATACTAATGATAATGTTAAAACAATATAAATGACACAAGTCACTCTTACCACCTGGTGAACTGGTTGCTTGGCTTGAACCAGTCAGTGACTGCAGACTGGCACCTGTTGCCCAGCCTTCATTTATATAGTGAGCTTGGCTTCTATGTTGCAGAATATTCCATTGGCCATTCCTTTGTTTTTAATATGGGAAGCTGAAAAAAATTCCTTGAATTGTATGATCATTGCCTAGCAACAACTAAAACAATATGCATTATTGACATTCCTTTCATACCAAATCTGAAACACAACTGTCACTAGAAAGCAAATTAACTCTATCCCATCTGAATCTAGGACATTACATTGCAAGTTCCTATCTATCTGCTGAACAAGGTAACCTATTTCAGGTTACCAGAGCTCCCAAGTTACTGTCCATCAGCTGAACCATTGGTTATAACTGATCCCTCATGACATCAGAGACACATGCTGATCTGAAAACAAAAAGAAAGTGGGAGCCCGTTGCAGCCACTCTAGAATACTAGGATGGGTCTGGGGGTCTGTTTCTGTCCCATATAGCGAGGTTCTTGTGATGAAGAGCTCAATATAAATCTGTGTTTCAAACATCTTTGAAAAATGTGCAGTTACAGAATAGTGCAGAGGCTGTTTCCTTCATTATAAACATACTTACATTCTTAATGAAGCTCTGCAATAGAAATGAATCAATTATTTCCTCCCTCACTTCCCAGCTTTGGTGTGAGAGCCATCCCACAGAGACTCTCCTGGCTCTCCTCCCACCTTTCTTTCATCCAATGCTGTAGTAATAGCACAAAGCCTTTCTTCCTGCTGTGAAGAAGGATTGTCATAGCCAAGGTTGCATTGTACACCATCATCTCAAGTACCAGGACAACCAGTTAAAACCTATGGCCTTCTCCATCACCTGGCTCTTACCCTTGTGCCTTTCAGTAGTTGCACCAAGAAAATCAGTGTTCCCTAACAAGAGAGCCTTGTTCTCCCCTGGTGTTCTGACAGGGACTGAGTGTCAGCATCTGCTTGCCTGCTACATCCCCCACAAGTACTTGGCTCAGGGAAGCCCAGCTGGAGCACAGGGTCAGGGAGCTGACAGGATTTTCTGTCTATCTGCTGTTCTTGCCCTTGTGTGTCACCATGAATGGGAGCCAGACAGAGGTGGCCAGAGGCAGCGGTGCCAAGATGCAACTCCCAGGCATTACCACTGCTGCTATTTATAATTTCTCCTGTCCGTGCCATGTTGATGAGATAATAGGGTAGCTGTTTTGCTAGGCAAGCTCTATTTAATTTTTTTTTTACTACCAGTATCTCTCGCTTTGTCACTGTTTCCTTGCTTTAATAGGAAGCCCATTTTATTCTTTTTTCCATGAAATGCCTCACTAGTTCCTTCCTATAAATAAGAAGGGTGAGGCACATACTGGAACAACCTAAAGTGTTTGCAGTGGAAACTAGTATTGTAAACCAGAGTAATCCCAATCGGGAACTGACCATGACTCACCACTTCATTGCTCTGAAGAACCATATCCATCAGTATTTGCCACTTTAGGGCTTCTTCATCATGAGTTATGATGGCTCAGTGCAGAAGGTGCTGTCACCTTTTGCTGACTTCTTCAAGAAACTTCATGTGCTATATACAGGGCAGTTTGTTATTTTGCTGGACTGAGGATGGAGCACTCAGTGCATTGTATGAGAGTTTCATAGGCTTTGCCATAGCAATATGTTCTTGCAAGTGCTTTCTAACTGGACCTTTGTATTCAAAATCTTAAGAATAGAGGTGCAAACAATGTGACAACAAATATTCAAAAGAGGACCATGCACTAAGGACAAGGGGAGAGAGCAGCCATTGCAAACCAGGTCTGTTCTGGAAACAGAAACATGCCCACACTAACACAAGATCTGCTGCTGAGCCTGAAGCTGTTCCAGTCCAGAATATTGCCTAGAAACACTGTCTTCCTTTCTGAAAACTAGAACTATGAATTACAGGTGGGTTTGAACCAGAAACCGAGGTCACAAATACAGCATCTCCACTCTACTACATCTCAGGACAGAACATGAGAGTGTGGGCTCAGCTTCCCTGGACTTCAAGCTAAGTGGATCTAGAGACCTCTCTTGTTCCACCTTACAATTACAAGTTTAGCCTGGCTCTAACCCATGTTTATTTGCCAGGCTGAATTCAAGGTGCTGCTTACAAGCCTACGTCTTGAGGGGTCCTTTCTCTTGGAAGCTGCAGAATTCCTCCTGCAGATCTGGACAGCTCATCCCCATGAAACAATGTGGGGTAGAAGTCATGTTTGGTAAATGCAATTTGGAAGGTTTGGAAGGTAAGAGGAGGACATGGAACATTGTCCAGAATGTTTCTGCTGTCCCCCAGAAATGGTTGTATCGTGCAACCCTCATGGAGCAAGGGAGGATGCTGCTGCAGCTTGTATTTTCCTGCCCCTCTGCTCACATGGAGATGAGATCTTGTGGAGACCTGCCACCCCCTTTCTTATAGCACAGGGTAGGGAAGGTGCTCTTCTTTCTGTGTTAAAAACGTGTAAAATTATGGCAACTGAGGATAGCCTCACCTCTAAAGCAAGCTGCTCCCTGAAAGGATATCCAAGATCAATTGTAGTTGGATGGGAATAACTGCCTACTCCCACCATCCCAGTGGTTCATCCCCAGGACATGTCCCCAAGGCATGGCCTTAAGGCAGATCCTCTCTCTGCAGGTTGCCAGTGGCACTCAGAGTGGCTGAGGCCCTGAGCCAGGGCTGGGCCAAGTACAGAGGAGAGGCCAGCGTTGCTGTTGTGACAGGCAAGAGGAGAGTGGCCATGACAAGGTTTCTCTCTGTCTGGAGCTGCCTTTCCAGGGCCACCAGGTGCACATCCCCTGTACTGCACAACAAAATGAGAGAGGACAAGGTGCACAGGATCAAAGGCAGTCTGTCCCTTGGTGCCACACCGTGGGTACTGGAGGGTGTGACCATACTCACCCCTGCAATCTCACTGCCTGCTCGTGGCCATCGAGTGAATGACCTCAAGTCCATTTTTAACTTTCCCAGCACATGAGCTCCAGCAAGGTGACGTGTCCTTCCGGGAGGCTCAGGCCCTGACGAAGCAGCCGTCTTGCTGGATTTCCCCTCCTGCCACTGACAAAAACCACTGCTTCCTTCTCAAGCTTGGGGGAGGAGCCTTTGTCCCCTGCCCTGCTCTCAAGTGGACACCTGCCATCCTCCCCAGTGTCCCTCCAGCCCCTGGTAGAACTACCAGGCCCCCATGCTGATTTTGTGCTCCTGAGCCCTTGCACTCCCCAGGGAAAGGACAATGGAAAAAATCTGTCTCTGTGCAGATGCTGTGAGGACTCAGCATGGCAGGAGGTCAGGACTGAGTGCTTCAAGTCTCCGGATGGTGCATGGCCATCACACCTCAGTTATACTTGGACACCATCACTGTCAGTTCCACCTGGGTAAAGGTGTCAGAGTGTCACCCTCACCCTCCATCTTGCTTAAGTGCTGATTTTGGGGAGAATAACCATCTGCTTTTGAAAGGATGCCAACAGCTTTCTGAAAGTAAATACCCTACATGTGCTCTCTAAAGACAAAGCAGTGCTTCCTCTCTTCTTCTGACTGGGAAATGGGCCCCAGTCCGTCAATTAGCACTGATCAAGCAGAAGGAGGAGGAAAACTGGCTCAGGTGACTGCTCCCTGAGTACTGGAGCAGGGAGCTTCAGGTCACAGTGCTCCTCAGACACAGGCTTGGCATATGGCTGCTTTTAAATAGGGAATAAGTGTGAGAAGAACAGAGGCTGGGCAGCAGGTGCCCTGGGGAGCAGGGCTGGAGAGGACAGGGTCAGGCAGTGGGCTGGGGAGGTATGGCTGTCTTCCAGCCTTTGGGATGTACATTATTTCAGACATTTGTGCTTTATTGCTTTAATTCCTTGTTTCCTGATGTTGGGCAATCTCACCTGCACAGCAGCATAAGCAGCAGCCTTAGGTCTGCTTGGCTGTTGCAAACAGGTCTCAGATGTGCCAGGCTGCAGGGCAAACTGGCCATGAGCCCAGCTCTTAGAAATCAAAGTTTCCACTGTGGGTTTGCAGGTCCAAGTCCATCTACTAAGAGGCATCAGATCCACTCTATGATAGACTGGGCTGTGGTTTTATTCGGCAGAGACCTTTAGTGTGTTTTGTGTGATTTGGGTTGGTGGCATTGCTGGTGGGAAGCACCAGCTGCATGGGTGAGTGGGACTTGCACACAATGTAAGGAGGCTCAGGAAGGAACACAGGCAAATCTGCCTGCCCAAACTTTGAAAGCTCAATTTTCACACTTATTGTTCCAGGATTAGCATTTCTTAGACAGGATTTTGGCATTGCATTATTAGTGGGAGGACAACTTAAGGGTACTCTCGATCCTAAAGAGACTTCTAAGCCCTAACTAAAATCAGAAGCCATCTATACCTGGCACCTTGGCAGAGGCAGCCCAAGATATCCCCACTCAGCCCTCACCCAGCACACCAGGGGCAAGGCTGCTTGGGCAGAGCTGTGGAGAACAACATCGTGTATTTGATGCAGTATTTTAAGTATGAATAGCTACTAGGCTATGATTATCTTCCATAAGGATGTGAACAGATGAAACATGCTGTAATTTGTGATTCTG
The DNA here is from genome assembly GCA_013400935.1 of Turnix velox. Classification (NCBI taxonomy): domain Eukaryota; kingdom Metazoa; phylum Chordata; class Aves; order Charadriiformes; family Turnicidae; genus Turnix; species Turnix velox. Next base: position 42,633 of record VZTY01025814.1, on the reverse strand, counting down.
ATGTTAAAATTGCAGTGCATGTGCTGCGAAGGTGGGTGAGGACTGAGCACCATCAGGAGCAGGCTGCAGGTTGGATTGCAGCAGGTGTCAAAGTTTGAGGGGTGTTCAAGGGCAGATTCCTCTTGTTCCTCAGATCTGCAGACCATTTGGGGATGCTCACATGGGGTTGAATGGTTCCCCCTTTTTCTAGCAGGAGACTTTGGCCTGAGTTTCCCTGGGAGCGCCACAGGGAGGGGTTGATTGGATCCAAGAGCAGGTCTCAAGAGCAGTATTTGCAGCGCTGTGTGTGCCTCTGTCACCGTAATTAAAGCCTAATAATTATGATTGTCATTCTCTTTAATTATGAGGGAGCATTTTATTTTAGAAGACAAAAGTAACCCTGTAATTACCCTCTATGATTACTCAGTTATTACCCAGTCTCTGACACTGCAGGGACCCAAGAGAGCCCTTGGGTGCTGTCACAGGGCTTTATGGGCTGGAGGGGACCTCTGACAAATCATCCTGTTCCTTTTATGCAGATCATGCACAGACTCCACCCTTGACAGTGAGGTGCAGCCCCCCAAGAGCCTTTGGTTCAGCTTCTGTGGGGAGACAAGGCCATGGCTGTGTCCTATTTTGCTGCAGCCCAGCTCTACTGATGAGACCCCAGCAGCTACCTTAGCTCATCCTTCCCAAGGCTGGAGCAAGCTCCTGCCACAAAAAGGATCTTATGTTTTCCCTGCTTCTACAAACATCAGGTCAGACCCTGTTCCAGTGCTCAGCACCAAGATGTCTTCTCATGCAGTGCTCCTACACTGGTGAGCATTGACTGCCAGCACTAACTTTGCTTTTCCCACAGCCTCAGGGTGCATTGATAGTTCATGCCCAGCAGTTACAGGAGGCTGTGTGTCACCAGCTCAGTTTTCAGCAGGACCTAGGTGCTGCCTGCTCTTGTTTTTCTCCTGGCTCCAGTGATGGAGACATCTCCCATCTCTGGCCATCGTTACTTGAGGTGGAGCAGGAGAGATGGCCTCCCTGGCCACATGTGGGCAAACCTGGACACTGCATCCCACAGTGCTCCTTCACTCTCCTGGGACTGAACTTCTGAGCTTGGACGTTCCAGGAGTTATTTTAGGCATGTGCATCTCCATGGGCCACCAATGCCAAGCTCAACATCCACACACAGCTGTGATTTAACAGTGAAGTTTAAGTAGGAAATAACAAAAAAAAATTGTAAAATAAAAATGGTTTTGATGTGAATAGAAATGTTTGTAATAATATGCCTTTTTTGATGTATATAAGGCTGAGAAAATGTATTTTGTCAAGGTGACATGCAGCAAGCTCTAGTAGGTGTACCCATTTCAGGATAAAAGGAACAGAAGCTGCTCACTTGATGAACGTGAAAGCTTTCTTAGAATTACAAAAGGAATAAATGTTCTTAATCATATTAACTCCTGGGTGGTCTCCATAATCTTTGTGAGAACTATTCATCACAATCCTAACAGTGTGGTTTTAAGCTTGTACAAAAGACAGCTTCAGATGATCTCATGATCTCTTTTTTCAGCAGTGTAATTTATTGCTAACACCCAGAAGGCACTTTGGATTTAATTTCCAGTATAAGTACATCCTCTGCAGTAAACCTCGGTGCAGGAAGGCAGTGACTGCTCCTGCTTGGCTCTTGCTGGCAAAGGGGTGTCCTGTGGCACTGGCCCATCCTGGCAGCCTCTGCCACAGCCTTGGCACAAGGAGCATCCTCCCATTGGTGTCCCAGAGTGGGCCTGGCAGCTGATGGCTGCCGGGAGTAAAGGGGGAGCTTCTGGAGCTGTGGTGGCCCCTCCTGTCTGCCTCAGGTACCTGCGGCAAACACACTCCTTAAAGCAGGCCGAGCCCAAAGCTACAGCAGCTTGGCATGGCATCTTCAAAGCAGCTGCAATCAGGACAGCAGCTGAAGCTGCTACATGGTCTTGTTTATAAAGATTGTACCTTTCTCTCTAGCACCTTGTTTTTGAAGGGGGTTTCTTAGACTGGCTTTTGATCTCAGCTGAATTTTGCCATACTTCCACTGGTTTGGCAGATATTGCCCATCTTCTTAATCCAGGGAATCAAAGTTACTCACCAATTTATTTATTAAAACGCAAATTTAATTAGTATTTGTTTATCTTACTGCACGTTTGCTTCAGGAGTTTTGAAATATTACAAACTCCCAGAGACACCTTTCTTCTCTCTAGTTACCATGGCTTATTTTACAAGCAGTGGTGTCCTCCTATGCAGGCACCTGTAGGCAACACCATGAGCTCTGGGGAGTGATCAGGGCCATCAGGAACAGTCCTGGGCTGTCTCTGGAAGAGGGAGCAGAGTCTGGGCATCGCAGGGGGGGCTGTGATGGATTGGGTGTTTTAAGAAAAATCAACAGCAACAGAAACTGAATTAACTTACTGCTCTCCTTTTCCATTTCCCTCTCTCCAGCTGAGCTGGCAGGAATCAACAAATGCTAGACTGTCAGCAAATTGAAACTGTCCACCCTGGATCCCAACCTCATGTGATTGAATGATTTTCAAGTCAAAATGCACCCAAGAAATGCCCAGCATTTACCACCTAAATTTGGCCTGATACATTGCTGTCTCCCTGATACATTGCTATCTCCAGCTCAGGGTTACAGCAGACTACTACTAAAACCATAATCTTGTGGCAAATATGAAGAGATCTCGTCATGACATGGTTTACTATCAGGTAACAGCACAGCATGAGGATGAGATAAACACACTGATGAAAATTATATGTATTGTCTATAAACAGAAAATTCACCTTCCTCTCTCCTTAGGGGAAAGAAAGATGAAGCAATGTGCTTTTTAACTGCTTGGCCTAGTTTCTTGTCAGGTATAAAAAATATAAACATTTTTAGACTCAGTAACTATTTATAGCTTCCATGGGAGTAGAGAGCTCTCAGGGTGGGATTAGACACTGGATGACCTCTGTTTCATGCAGGAGTGGCTCTGTGGATGAATCACCCCAGTTGAGGTCATGAACGCTCACAAAACCCCCCACACTTCTGCTTGATGGGATGGAAAACTGGGATACTGCATGGGGCTCTTGTGGGTTCACAGGCTTGAGCTCTGGGTGCAGGCTGTCACTTCCCAATGGGTGGTGATCACAAAGAATGCTCCCGCACTTCCATGGAGATGACACTGTGCCCTCATTATCAGAGACCCCTATCCAGTAGAAAATAAAGATTAGTTTTCATCTGTGTTAGTCTTCTGATTGTGAAACTACAGGGAGAGATGCACAGGATAGCCCAGTCCTTCTGGGAAAGAAGCACAGCAGAACGATAAATCTTCCCCTCTGGTGTAAGCCACAGCAGTTGCCATGATGGTTATTAATTGCAACAAGTGCTTTCTGCCTCGTTGAGCTGCTAGTCCAGTTTCTCTGAGAGGCAGCAGCATGAACCAAACTGATTTCAGAAAGAGCCAGGTCCCCACTGGGCACATGGTACAGCACAGCAAGGACCAGCCTCCAACACCTGAAAGATTCTTGCTCTGATGGGTGGCTGTGTGTGAGGATGGCAGCTCCTCTCCTTCACTTAGCAGTGAAGGGGAGGTCAGTGCCCTGGCGTGCACCATTCCCTGCAGATCACATCAACATACTGTGAGCAGCTTCATGTTAATTATAAGAAAAACATGTCCAGGTCCCACTTGCAGGTTTCCTGGATGCGTTTTCTGCTTGAATACTTACTCTAGGTAGCTCTGTGTGTTGTTTGCTTTAGAGCTCTGCTTCGTGTGTATGACAGGTTGAAATAGTAAGGGATTATTATCTGCACAGCTCCTCTGTTTATTCAGAGACTGATTTTTGCAAGAAATAGCTTCTTGAAGCCCTGGAATACCTGCAGTCATGGCCCACAGAGAGGCATCGGTCCCCTCAAGGTGTTTCTGTCCCACTACGTTTCTTTCCTGTGCAGCCAGAGAAACCTGGATGGTTTTGCAGGAGTTGCCTGCTGCTTTCCCTGCTGCTTGGCAGTGAAGGAACCAATTATAGAAAACATCAGGGTTTGAAATCTTCCGGCTCCTCAAATGGTCACCTTCAGCTGCCCAGAGGATGCCTGTTCTGAGCTCATGCTCCTCAGCTGAAAAGTGCTGTCAGAGCTGCCAAGTCCCAGGGGCATCAGCTTCCAATATCCATGGCCTAGCATCATTGTAGTGGGGAAATGTCAGCAGACAAGGCAACGATGCAAAGCAGAGAGTGGGCATGAGTCAGGGCATGGAGCACCAGCTCCTCTGCCCTCATCCATCTAAAACTGGTGCTCTCCATCAAAGGATATGTGGGTGTCAGAGAGGTGTAAGAGGTCCTTTTCTTCTCCAGTGGCTGTAGAGGGGAGCACAGGTGTGACCACCACTCTGAAGGACAAAGCCTGCTCCTGGAGGTAGGTGGAGGGGCCACTCACACTCCACTTCCTCCACCAAAGTACCAAGTTCAAAGGTTAGATGCTTTGTATTTTGGTAGCTAGGCATCTTCTACTCTGTGACCTGATGCTGGTGAAATGCGTCCAGGGGTCTTCATTCTAGAAACACCCCATTAGGCTGGATGCAGTGTTGAATGAAGCTCTGATCTAGTACCAGATGTCCCTGCTCACTGCAGGGGGGTTGGCCTGGATGGCTTTTGAGGGTTTCTTCTGGCCCAACACATTCTATGATTCTATGAATACAGGGAGCCTGACATCTTTTTCCTACTGCATGACCTGGCTCACCAGATCCTTGCTAATAACAATGCTGTCCTGCAGGCAAGGCAAAAAACAGATTACAGGTATCTAACAGAAAAAGTGCATGTTGCCGCTCTGCTAAGAGAGCTCCAGTTCACTGTGGATTGCTTGCACTTAGTTGCAGGTCCAAGGCTTTAGTATTTGTGTCTCTGGATGATTCTCTGCTAAGGTTACACAGCAGATGGAGCTGCCAGGCAGTCATGGACACAGACCTGAACTCCAGCATCGCAGCCAGCCTCTGGAGGAATTCTGCACATGAGCTAAACAACTGCTGAGAGCATAAACTCCCCCAGGGCATGTGTTTTGTACACCTCTGTAGGGCCCCACACTGCATTTGCTGCTATTACCAACAGAACAAACATCTCCTCAGGGATTTCCTTCTTCTTTCAGGTAATTCTTCACCTTCTGGCAATTTTGCAAGGCAACAAATCCTTCTCTTGGTGCTTCTTCCTCTGCCATAGAACAACCAGATTTCTACATGGGCTCTCCATCAGGGATGCAGCTAATGGTGGGTGTCAGACACTTTCAGCAGTAGCTCTTTAGTAACTGTAAAAATGCTTGATTTCCTATCAACAACATAGGCAACATTTTTATTTTTTGAAAGGTCGGTTTGACTTTCTTGCTGCAATATGGCACTGAAATTGCCTTAGAGCATCTGATAGCTTCTCGATCTGTTGTGTCTTTTAATTGAATTTCATCTTCAGCTGCATATGGTCTTAGCATAAGGAGTTTAAGTCACAACACAGCTGGAACCTTAGCACATGCCTCATAAAGGAAAAAATATAATTAAAAGGAATCTAATATCACAAAAAATAATATTACCATGCATTTTCCAGGGCTAATGATGAAAAGAAAAATGTATCATCAGAGTGTAACAGACATTTCTCAAATCATGAAAAGGTCATCTGGCTCATCCCTCTTGGACATTGTATTTCCTTGTGAAAGCTGCTTTATAGATTCTTTAATATGTTCTAGGAACCTTGTTAGGGAGAGCATGATGCAGGTTTTGCTAAGTATGTGGAATGAAGTCTGCTCCAAATTCATCTTTCCTCAAAAATCACAGGATTTTCTGTAAGGTTTATATTCCAACTTGACACTTCTTGTTTGAATGGTAAATGTTTGAATCAAACGTTTCCATTAAAAGATCTTTTAGGTGTATCTAGGTTGAACCCAGCAGCCCTGCAGACTGAAGTCCATTCTTTAGCTGGAGCAGGAGCAAGGCAGGCAGCCACCTCCTCTGTCTCTGCCCATCTGTCTTAGCTGTGATATTTAGAGACATAGAAGAGTTTAGACTTCCTCATTATCCTTTCAAGAAAGTCTAATTTCCTAGCCACAAAGGCTAGAGAGCAGCAATGACAGATGGCATGATCATGGAAGAGAGAGCTGGGTGTTGGTGGATGAACTTGTCAACAGCTGCCTGCACTAGATGCAGGGAATGCACTCCATTGGAGGAGGAACCTGCAGGCTTGTGAACATCAGGTCACATCATCATCCCCCCAGGTTCAAATTTCCAAGCAACCATTTTGGAATATTGTATCAGCTATGATGGTCATAAACATCAGCTCTCCTGAAGGTTCAGAATCTTTTCCCCATGTCACTGGCAGCTGTCAGCCTTAGATGGGATTGTCATGTTCCAAAGCTTTAATGACCACAATGCATTAATGGACTAATCTGCAAAAATGACTCAGCCATCCAATGTGTCAGCCTGCAGGGACTCTTTCCTCTATGGCCTTGTCTTTGAAATTCATTTGTCCAGAGTTTTGGAGGAGGGATTCAGTCCCTAGAACAGTCTCATGTTCAGCAAGAGTTGCCAGCTGTTTTGCCCAGTACTGCCCAGTCAGGATGGTCACAGAGACAGGAAAGCAGCACAGCCTGGGAGTCAGGGACTTCACAGGACAGAAACACTGAGCTCTTCAACTTCCTTGGGGAAGATGAATCCTTTAATTTGGCAAGAAAATACCATGTATACAGTATTCCCAGAAGAAAGTAACCAGATAACTCACCCTGTTTCATCCATTTGATAGGGGAAAGGAAAAAAAGTACAGAGATAGAAAATACAGATATTTCTAGTGAGTAAAGTTCCTTAGTAAGAAAATTTCTTAGCTGAAGCCAGCACAGCACATTCTTTTTTACTTCCCTCTGTTATCACTTCCCAGGTATTAGTAGGATAAAGGAGAAGGTGACTCACTGTGGATCTTTAGAGGTTGGAGGCACAGTCTGCTGAGGTTGCAAACTCATCACAAGCTTCATGACTGTGACTACTGAAAGCCTCCAAACATATATCTCTTGCCACCACCTAATGTTCATTGAGCCCTTGATTTTAGACTTTCACTTGGCTACCTGTGCTAGTAAATGGTATGAAATATTCAGAGATTGATATTATTCTGTTGAAGGTGAGCGTCTATTTATTTCACTCTATAAAATCTGGCTAGTTTCTGACCGATAATTCAGAATTATTCAGGTCAGAATTATATGTTGTTCAAAACAGTAAATGCAACTGCTGCCACACTTGTGGAAAATTACCTGTTGGCTTTCCTGATTTGTTTCTGTCCCCTCCCACCCAACTTAGACCTGGGATAAGGAGGGCCACAAACATGGTCAAAGGGCTGGAGCAACTGCCCTATAGAGACAGGCTGAAGGAGTTGGGATTGTTCAGCTTGGTGAAGACAAGGCTCAGGGGGGACTTCGTAGTAACTCAATACAGAAAGGCAGGGGTAGGACTTTTTAATAAGATATCTGATGGGAGGACCAGAAATAATGAATGTAAATTGGAAGGGGGTAGATTCAGGCTTGACATAAGAAATAAATTCTTTACAGTGAGGGTGGTGAAACACTGGAACAGGTTGCCCAGAGAGGTTGTGGATGGCCGCTCTCTGGAGGTGATCAAGACCAGGCCAGACAAGGCACTGAGCAGCCTGATCTAGTGTGAGGTGTCCCTGCCTATGGCAGGGGGGTTGGAACTCGATGATCTTTAAGGTCCCTTCCAACCAGAACTGTTCTATGATTCTATGCCTAATTAAGGCATTTTGACTGGAAGGCATCTTGGGATTTATCCTTTACATTTCTATGGGTTTGGAACATGATGTACTACCAAAATACTTGACAAGGGACTTCCTTTGAGATCTTTACCCCATTATTACTATGCTTACCCCACCATAAAAATCTCTCCCTTGCAACTTGACCATTGCAGCTGTTTCTCTTCTCTCCTTGAAAACTGGTCAATCACTTCACTTTCTGAATGCCAGTTCCACACCTCTCTCCCAATCTGCTTTTACACCCTGGAGAAGGCTCCAGGTCTTCCTTAGGCAGTTTGTCTCCTCTCATAGCAGTTGCTCCTGACCAGCAGGGGCTGTGGAAGGCAGCAAATCCCCTCTTGTCAGCAGCTGAGCTGCATGGATGGGCAGAAGGCAGGTATCTCCTGCACAATGGCTGGAGATTGTCCTTGGCTTGTTGGGAAGTCAAGGCTGATTTTCTGGTGTATATTATATCACTGAAACAGTCACTGAAGCAAAAACTCTCTTTGCTGACCAGCCCTTCAAGATAATCATTTGAGTTCCCCCAGTAATTGAAAAGAAGAGACTGTTGAGTCTGTGATGACACACCCCAGTGCACTGGCAGGATTTTTTTAGTTAAGAAAAATCAAAATCTATTAGGCACTTCCTTTAAAACTCTTATCTGTGCAGCACTCAGTATCTTCACTCTGATGATGGTGCTATGCTACACGTTCCTCTATGACCTTAACTGTGACCTGAATTTCTACTGGGGATGGCAGTAAAACCAAATATTAATCAGACTCTCATCACAGTTTGATAAGTAGCACAGGCCTGACATTTATATGCTCAACATACGCATTCTTAATTTAGAAAAAGGCAAGGGTGATTAAAAAAAAAAAAAAAGAGATGTAAGTCTCTGCTTCTCTCTGAAGGTCACATTTAATAAACATGATCCCATTTTGCAGAAGTCCAGACTGTTGCTATAGGTCACAATCTGTCTAAAAATTCTCATTGATCAAACCCACATCTTTAAAATGCTTCTCAGACCTACAAAATGGCAGAGTCCCACTAAAAGTGCTCCTCTGATCATCCTCACTGAAGTGCCTGGAGATCAGGTGATGTAATCTCTGTGCTTTGAGGTTTGATTCCTGCTGTCTCACTTCCCTATCTCTCTCAGCACATCTTCTTACTTCCTCTTGCTGTAGCCTTGTTATTAGCATTTTCTTTGCTCACCTCACCAAAATATCTGTTTGCATTCTTTGTAAAAGAGCTATTTATCTTCCAGAAGACATCCTACCACATACTTATCTTCCCTGATGTTTAAAAGTGAGCTATTTCTACAGCCCTAACTGTGCAATCTTTTGTTTTGCTGGAGGGTTAGCACACTGTGGATTTCAAGCCTGACAAAACAGACTGGGAAAAGATGGATCATGCACAAAATCTAATGTGCAAAAGTTAAACTTCTTTAATCCTACTGATGGGCAGCAGGATCCTGATGCTTTGGCAGGACAGGACTAAAGTTCCAGCTATGCAAGAATTGCAGGCTGACCATCAACCTGCTCCATCTTGGAAGAAATCACCAATTGCTGATGTTTGCTGCTTTAGATAATATAATAAAAACTACTTCTGTTTCCTTGCTATTAAAGGGTAAAGCACGTTGCTTCAGTGACTGGGTAATTGTTCACTTTAGTATAATGTTACCCCTTCATTGCCATCCCTCAGGATGAGAATGCAGGAAGCAAATGCCATGGATTCACGTAGAAACGGCTCATGTCATCTGGCTTTGGTGGAATCTCATCTTCAGGCATTAAGGAGTTAACAGAGTACAGAAACGCTGTCAAGTTTCAAAACACCCCTACAGATGTTCTGATGAAGTTTTATGATTTCTCTTCAAAGCCTCCAGTTTACGACCCATGTTCACTTCAGGATGCATTAAGAAACCAACAGAGGTACATCCTTATCTGTGGTCAGAAAAAAATCTCATTCATAAAATGCCACTTGCTGGCAATCCAGAGTCAATCTCACTGACCTAGAAGGGTTCTCCAGTTCCTTTTGGCAGTAGGAGTTGGAATTAGATATGCTGATGCTAAATGGCTTAGCATTAACAGCAAAACAGCTTAACTGCCCCATCCCAGAAGGTTAAACTATAATGAGCCTCTTAAAAAAATGCTCAGGGCAGTGGACAAGCACTGGCTTTCCTGCACGAGGTTGGGGATCTGGCCTCCTCCTTACTTGGCGCGTGGCTGTGCAGCAGCACAAAGAGACAATCCAGAGCAGAAAAGTATTACTTTGCAAATGTAAAGAAATAAAAAGGTCAAATGTGAAGTAATAGCCTGACAGAATTGAATTTGACATTCATCTACGAGTAAGGATATTCTACCATGATACATATTTCTGTTAAAATAGTTCTTTCATCTTTTGGGATCTTAAAGAAAAAAAAAATCAGCTTGGGGCTTGGCTTTGCACTCATACATGCTGACAAGCTGCTGTGTCTGCCCTACAAGTCACAGGAGCCCACAGCAGCTCCAGTGCATGCTATTTAGATTTCATGTAGACAGCCCTTTTATCTACAGCACAGCAGCATCATCAGTGACTGCTTCAAATATACAGATAGCACTTTACTCACTACAAACAGGTAGATTCTTGATGAGATGCTCCAACTTTAATACACTACAACATGCCTTATACAATGGACCATGATTAAAAGTTAGGAGAATAAGTAAGATGGAGCAAGCAGAGACAGCAAGGGAGTAATTCCTCCCACCAAAACCCACTGCTTTTTGTCAGGCAGCAACAATAGAATCATAGATTTGAAAGGGAATTTCAAAGGTCATCTATTCCAGTCCCCCTCCAGTAAGCAGGGACATCTTGCAATAGATCAGATTGCCCAGAGCCTCATCAAACTTGGCCTTTAATGGCTCCAGGGATGGAGCCTCTACCACCTCTCTGGGCAACCTGTTCCAGTGTCTCACCAGGAACAAACAGCTGGTCAACAGAAATAATTTGCTAAATTGCTTCAGGGAAGCACATTTCTAGTAGGGGAAAACCCAAAAAGTAACACCTATCCTGAGAAAGAAAAAAAACAAAACCAAAAGAAGGGTAGCCTATAGTAAAAAATACTTCAACTTTCTTCCAAGCCCTTTTAAAGGCAAGCCCCAGGTATGTAATCCAGGGCATGACATATTAGATGTTCTGACCTTGAAACCTTTTCTTTTTACCCTCTTTCCTCCCAGTCAGGAGTCACACAAAGCCCTGGGTCTGCAATGAACTGCAGCATTCCAGACCCGCATCTAGTTGAGTTTGGGGCCCCTGTATATTTCAGCTTCCTTCAAGGCTGCTTTCAGACACTACAAACTGGTAATGCCTGGAGGTTTCACCAGTGGGGCTAAGCATCCATCTAAGCAGCTGCATTAGTAAAAGTTTACTTTAAAAGATAATTTTCTGCAGAACAGCTCTACCAGAAAATTCTCCAAACTTTTGAAACTGCCCTCCTCACTGCGGGAACCTCAGATGTTCCAAAAATGTGGGTTCCTGAGGAGCCAAGTAAAACTGCCTGGCTTGCAGAGTGGAGCCCTTAGAAACCCCTGCTTCCAAGCCATAATTGTTGCTGTACTTTGCTTAGGAACGGAATCTGAAATTGCCGTTTCCCCCGTTTTTAAAAAGTGATTTGTTATATACATAGCATGACTGACTTGGCTCTACTCCATGACAGAAGAGCCCTCCTGCATCAGCCAGTGTTGATGGGATGACTAGTACTCCCTTAACGCCCCCTCTCATCTACAGAGCAGATTTTCTCCTCTGAAGCAGTTCATTCTGCTCCATGTACCCTTTTAAAGGCTGCTGAGCTGGGCACCTGCTGCAGCTCTGTGTCTGCCCTGCTGAGGAGAGGGCAGAAGATCCACAACTCAAACAACTCAAGTGCTGACTCCAGTAATGTCATAGAATCATAGAATAGTTTGGGTTGGAAGGGACCTTCAAGATCATCTAGTTCCAAGGCCCCTGCCATGGGCAAGGACACCTTCCACTAGGCGAAGCTGCTCAATGCCTCATCCAGCCTGGCCTTAAACACCTCCAGAGACCTCTCTGGGCAACCAACCTGAGCTGGATCTCCCACCCCAAGCCCAAACCAGGCAGCTCTTCTGCTTTCAGCTGGAAGATGAATTACAGGGAAGTATTTGGAGCACTTTCCTGTCACTCATCTGCCAAAAGCAGAGCAAGGCACAACATTAAAGATGTAAAATTGAGCCTAATTTTCTGAATTCATATTGTAAGTGTTCCTGATTTTTTAAAGCGTTTTTTTTTTTAAGCAATTGTTATGGCAATCAACACTTGGCAGATTTAAATTTCTTTTTTTTTCTTGTAATTTCAGACTAGACTACAAGGGTACAGAAAAAGAAGAAACCTTAAAGCAAATTATTTTGTTACATTAAAGTAGAAGAATAGATGAATCAATCAAGCTTTACTGTTCATGATCTCGAGTGGGAAAGCATGCTTGGGTCTTAGCAGCAGCTCCCACCACCACTGGCAGGTAATACTAATTTTTGAAGGGTAGGGCAGGCAAAAAATAATTTTAATTTATACCCACAAGATAAATGCAAAGCCTTTGTGAACAGCTCAACCACTACAGCCATTGTTTAGAATAGCTCTCACTTTCAACAGATTCCTTACCTGAGTTTTGAAGTACCTCAAAGCCACATGAGTAGCAAGCCATTTCCCCTCTTTGAAAGGGAACTTCCAGTAATCATTTCCACAAAGGCTGGAACTCCTGGTTTTTCAGTAGATTTTGACTGCACCTTGGAAGAAAATAAAGCTACTTACCATAAAAAAATTCCAAGAGAAAATTTGGAACAGAGGCTAAATCTTGTCTTCCAATACACTTTCTTATCCACATGGCTGTCTTTCATACCCTTCTCCATTCAGAATCTGGAAGCATCAGCTTGCCAGGATCTCACTGAGATATAAGTCACTGGAAACAAGGGAGCAGACCCAGTCAGGTGCCACCAGCGGGAGGGGTGGCTGAGCAGGGGGAGGTGTAGCTAAATCAGCTACCTGCTGTCTTGAAGGACCTGAAGCAAAAGGCAAAGGTAGTTAAAAGGCAGGTGCTAACTGGGCTATAGGAGACAGCTTTTGGCGTTTAAGTGCCCACGTCGTCACTCTGGAGCCAGTCTCCCCCCAGGGAGCAGAGGGCTGAGGTGGGTGCTAGGCTGTCCACAATGCCACCACAGCTGGGTATAGCCCCCAGTCTCTGGCTGTCAAACCCTTTCAGCCTGTGCTACCTGCTCTGTGGGATGGCAAGCACTGTATGATTCCCCTAGAAACACGTGGGCACTGCTACTTTGGCACTAAAGGCTCAGATCCAGGCCCCTGTGAGCCCTTTCTGCTCAACAAAACAGGTTATGCTGCACAACAGGACACAGGCTGTGTGTGAAGCAACACTGACACATTTTAGAAAGAACTTCAATGTCAGGACCCTTATAAAAGGCTGGTCACTCAATACAGGACATTTTTGGCATCATCCGATACTGTACAGCACTCCAGTGGAGAAACAGAGGAAATAAAAAGACTTAGGGTTGAACCTTGTGTGATACTTAAAGGATCAGCTTAGGTACTGAAATACAAGGCTTCCTTAAAAGAACACAAAATCCCCCAAAAAATCCAACTACCTCCTAAGTAAAGATCGTTTGTGTTTAAAAGGAATGAGAGTAAAGTATTTCTTCTGCTACATTGCACTGGTCCTCGTTTGATTGTGGGCCTACAAGCTACATAGGGACTGTTTGGTAGAGCATGAAGTGATAGGGGCTTTAAACTAGAGCAGGGCAGGGTTAGATTAGACATCAGGAAGTTCTTCACCATGAGAGTGTTGAGGCACTGGAATGAGTTACCCAGAGAGGTGGTGGAGACCTCAGCCTTGGAGACATTCAAGGCCAGGCTTGGTGAGCCTCTGAGCAACCTGATCTAGTGCAGGATGTCTCTGATCACTGCAGTGGGGTTGGCCTAGGTGCCCTCTGAAGGTCCTTTCTGACTCTGATTTTCTGCAATACCTTGATTTCTCCAGGTACGTGGATTAACTTTACAGAACTCTATTAATTGAAAACTTTCATAAACAGCTGGATAAAGGTTTCTTGGGTTTGTTTTTGTTTTTTTCTTTTTAAAAAAGGCACTTTGAGGTCACATTATTTCATATAGCAAACACTTAAAATGCTTACAGTAAAGCAGTTAAAGCCAAATCCTGTCAGCAAGGGCAGCAGGCAACATCTTCATTAAAGCCTTTCTGAGACAGAACTCACATTGGCTATAGGGTGAGCTACAGCCTTTCCTTTCTAAAAGTGGATCCAACATCCCCCAAGGAATTTTTTAGTCATGGTCTGCCAACTCGCCTTGTCCTTCCAGACTGGAATGTAGTTCTTTGTTTAGTACATGTAATTGATTACTGCTTTTTCCTTTTGACGAGTGCTTTCATGTATTAAGTAGTTGTTACTTTTTTCAGTGTTAATTAAGGGATATACTAAATTCTCCCTTAGAAAGTCTCATTAACCTTTGCCCTCCATATTCTTCCCTTCTCTCTTGTTCTTAATCAGATTCTAATTTTTATTACCTATTGTAACAGATTATTTAACTTTCTCTAGGAATGGTGACCAGTGTGCCTAGCTAGTTTTCCTGCTCAACTTTCCTACCAAACTTCAGTCGTTCAATTCTGGGACAAAGGACTAAACTGTTTCTAGAAATGGAGCATCACATTGTGAATACAATGAACAGATGTATTTTAACCTTTAATACAAGAAATAGCCTATATTGAACTTCTAAACCATCTGACCTGTAATTTGCTTAAGTGTATCTGTGCAAGGGTAGGGCAATGGAGTTCATATTCAGTGACTTTGTTAATCTTATATCTGGAGACACTAACTTTCCCCCTAAATAAATGACAGCTAAAACTGGAATATTATGCTCTGCCTCAGGTGCAGCACGATCAAGAAAAAGGCCATTCAGGCTCCCTTCATATTGTCCATAAAAATCCAATGAAAGTATTTTACTGCAACCTGATCTAGTGTCAGTTCTTGACAGAGATGTGATACTGTTTGACAATTAGTTTCAATTTCCCTGAAATCCTTCCAGTTTCAAACCACATTTCTACAATGTCAAAGCTATTTGGTAAATATCATCAGTAGGGGATGAGGAAAGGAAGAGCATCATGACGGTGGGGAGCCTCTCCATGAACTGAGTTGCTGCATTGTAGCCCTCTGAAATCCACAGAGACTCCTGCTCAGTTCTATTCTACAGCAAGCTATGGGTTTTCACGTAACTAGAAATACTCCAAAGGTCAGCTCTTAAAGAACTATGTGTGCCTTTTCTCATAGGTCTGGAGACTGTATGTTTGTTAAGGGATCTCCAGAGTACCAGCCAAACAATCAGCAAGCTGTAGCCATCTAAAAGTTGCAAACGAATTAAATAGAGCAATGGGGTAAGAAATCGTGACTTCCCTGAAATTAACTAAATGCCTTCATGTGTATGAAGGTTTTCCACATCAAATTTGTATATAATGCTGCCATTGCTCTGAAAGTTGGGGGAAGACAGATGACATGAAATCTACACCAAGGGTAGTTGAAAAGTCCATTCATAAAACTTTTATTCCACTTACATCAACTTAATACACATGTTCTGAACAGTTATGCTTGGATTGTTCATGAAAATTTCATAAGACATTAAACAAAGCTAGCCATCATCTCAAGTTATTTCCCTGTTAACTATTTTTACAGCACATGCATGTTAGGCAAGTATCAAAAAAAAAAAAAATCACAAAAGCAAAAAACCTAAAAAAGTTAAATACATGGGTTTTTGTTTTACTGCTGTGCTCGATATACAGTGTCATTATGGATATCAAGCAATTCATTTTTGACTGCATCTTTACTTGTACATTTGTTCTTAGGTTGCTTAAACCATTTAAATACAAATAAAATGTGTAGCAAAAATAATGAAAGCAACAGCAGGTAACTTTACAAATAATGGAATGTGAACCGTTTCTCTGTCCTTCTCTAGAGAAAGTTGACTGGGTTATCAAACTGTCTTAAGGAACACTTCAGCTGCAATCAAAGATGTACACTGGGATTGGTGTATTCCACAGATGTCACATGTTGACACACAATACCGATGGGACATCAAGTTCCTCCCGGCCACGTGTGCTCCAGCTGGGGTAATCCTGCTAACTACACCTGTGGCTGCAACTGATCATCCCTTTTTTTTCCATCATGACAGACCAATATGCAAGCAGTTGTCTTTGCTTGACATAGAAAGCTGTTTTACCACTGGCCTTGTGGGAAGCCACAATGTACCAAAAGTACTATGTCAAACATGTAAAACTCGTATAAAAATTTCACAACCCTATATTGGCCACCTCAGATGAAAACAGATAAGTTCCCCAAATGTTAACTGGCTCTATTCCCCTAATATTAAACAAAACCACATGGGAAATATAGAAATCCAAATAGAAGTAACATAAACCTGTCAAATCGTAAACAAAAACTATTTGTGGGACAGCATGGATGACAAATGGTCTACTGTGTAAATTTCAGAATGAGGCAGACTGAAGTTGGAAGGCTGGTTAATTCTCCCCTCCTTCTCCTGCTTCAGCTTCATCTCCTTGGGTATCCGATGTCCACAACTGTTTAGAAAAGAGTATAATATGTCAGATGTTAACATTTATAAATAATAATTAATAAGGAATTGATAGAAGGAAAGCCCACCTCTTTAATAAGAATTTAGAAAAAAAGCACCATTAACATTAATGTATTTCTTGGCTATTGCTTCTACACAAGAAAAACTGGAAATCTAGTCCTTGGTACCCCAACCCTACACTGTGTTTGGTGAGGAAGTTCCTTCTGGTTCAAGACCAGAATCTCATCTCCAGAAGATTCAATAAAATACAATTACAAGGAGGCAAAAATCAGACCTACAGAACAGATACACGAGAACCAGGAACAAAAATTACTTTCCTATGGATTTGTGCCTTCTCCCTCAAGTGAGCTTCATGCATCTTTCTGAAGGAAAAGCCTTAGTAAAGGTCTCTATCTACATTCAGCATTGGAATGAATGTTAACTTTTCTTCAAAACAAGCATCTAAAGTTTTTTATTTTGTTTGTTTTTTAAAAACAAAAAAATACTTCATCAAAATCTCTATCCCTTGGCTCTATTCAATTATACTTCCCCCTTTGACAACTTTTGGAACACAAAGCTTCCAAACTTGGAGGGCAGGGTAAGGAGGGAAGAAAAATCCAGCTAAACATGCAATATGCACAAAATCTTCTGCCAGCGCCATAAAAAAAAATCACCGTAAGGAGCCATATATCAATTCCTGACTAAACAAACTAAGCATTGCTTCCTGAACAACACCCAGGGCAAAGAAATTTTGTGAACCAAGTATTTTACTGTGCTGGCTGCTTACATACTATTACCAGCCCAGTATGATTAGTAATCACATATTTGATGTAGTCACAGCAGTGTTAACTGAATCCTTCACACTCTGTAGCATAAGGTGGTATAATCTAAACCAACTAATTCTCTCTCTACCTACACTAAGGTCTCATGAGATCCTACAACAGATACATTTTTTTTAAAAATAAAAATAATAATAATTAAAAAAATCAGGAACATTTTCTCCTTTCCAGGATACAAGACAATAGAGGAAGTTACACAAGGCCAGTAGGCTTGTTCTAGCTCTGAATGTAATACATGGCATCTGCACTAAATGTTCTTGGCAGATGGCATTAAGCAACAAGTTAGTTTACTGAAGACAACAGCACACTCGTCAGCTCCCAGCTCCTGCTCTGCATTCTGTGCTATGTCACATTCATAAAATACTGCACTATTCTCAACTTCAGTGCTACTCTTTTAAGGAATAATTAGTTAAGAAGTTTCATTAGAATTTTATCAGAGGCTTCTATCCTAAATCCTTAACTCTAGAATATCTATATGTATATCCATAGACTTTTATTCATTAAATAAAAAGGGCCTGAGGGAGGATTTACTAATTGAGAGCATAGTTTAACAAATCTACTGTGGGAGAAAAACCTCAACCACCTTGGGTTGTTTGTGTTTTTGTTTTAAGACAAAACAATTTCATAACAGAGCAGAGAAGGAATTACCAAGTGAAACAGATTTTGACTTGATATATTGAACCACCCTCTGAACACTTCTCAGCCTCAGTTCCTGCTGAGAATGAACACAGTCTTCGGCCACTCAAGGCTGAACAAAAAAGAGGAGGAAATGGTTCCTGCACATAACTGATCACCATGCTGAGCCACTGTCAAAAGCTTTTATAACAGACTTGCATAACTAGCAAAACAGACCCTTTTTCACATTTATGACATCTACTGCAGTCTGTCAGTTGCACAAAAACCAAAACATATTTTCTACCTCAAGAAGCTGCAAAAAAACATGGAATCCATGCACTTGTACAAGTCACACTAAGTATTTAAAAAAAGACATACCATCCATTCAGCAAAACAGAATCCTGCAGCTGTCTATAGCTTTCTCCATAATAATGGAAAGCTCACATCAATTATCAGGCCTGCAGCCATAATTCACACACTATGGTAGCTCAGTCCAGCTCATTTGAAACAATTTGCTTTCCAACTGCTACAACAAGCTTTACATTATTTTGACTGGGAAGCTAGCAATTAAAGCCAGCTTCTATTCTCTATTTCAATGCCAGTCATTCAAAGGACAGCTCTTGAGCAATCTCACACAAGGGGATAGCACACACAGACACTGAGAGCCATGCCAACCCTGTATCTGCCTCCAGTACAGAGTTTGAGAAATCTTTTCCATTTGTTTTGTAAGCAACAGCTGGAATAATCACAAGTAGTTTTTTCTGTAGTGTTAAGTTGCCATTCTAGAAGAAAAGGTTCCAAGGAACAGGGAAATAAAGTGTTAGAAACACTAGGAGAAAATATGACAACTCCAATTTTATGCAACAGTTCGACTTTACTTCTAGTTATGGTAAAAAGTCCACTAGTGCTGGGCTCTTTAGGTATCTCTGGTATCAGACCCTCAGAACATGAGCATGAGGTTACATTTGGCGCCAAGAAGTGCTGCTTACTTTTTAGTTTTGGCTTACAGCTCTCCAGCCAACACGGGGGAGTGAACCATGCCATTAATTATACTATTGCACATTTGCTTACATTTACTGTTTCATTTGCTTTAGATTATTATTATCTTCACCAGTTTGAAGTTCAAAGTAAAAAAACCCACATGAGATGAAGATTTTGATTACTTGGAGACCAACACAATCTTGATTCATAACTTACATGACAGACAGCTATGAGTCCAAGGAAAAAATAATTAAGGCAGCTGTTTTACAACTGCCATGGAAATAAGCTGGCTAACTTCCATTCCGATTTCATACCAAAATTAAAACCAAAACAAAAACCTCCCAAACAACAGGCCTTTAAACAGACTTGCTGGCTGTGTTTGTAGCTTTCACATAGAACCTATTCTACCATAAGCTTTGGAGAAGCAAGTGTGGCTTTAACTCTCAAATCCTGTTTATCAAAAGATAATAGCTTTGCTAGTCACAGTCCAACCTACATCACTTAAGCTAAAATCCTTGAACAATAAAGCCTGAAAAGTTTGGTCTATTTGTCATGTTAGAAAACTCAAATTAGCATACAGAAAAAAAGAGACTAGGCAGGAGAAAAAAGATGAAGTTCAGAAAGATGTACTGAAAACTCATCCATAAGTAGATGACACAGTTCCACAGCTAAGAATGAATAGGACAGTTCTGGTTGCCACAAAGACCAATGCCGTTACCAAAGACGTGCAAACTTTAATGATACTCACTGTCAAGTTGTCTCTCAGTAACTGCATTATTAGCGTGCTGTCTTTGTATGACTCTTCACTTAATGTATCAAGTTCAGCAATTGCTTCATCAAAAGCCTAGTGTTAGAAAAACAAATAACTCCATTGGCCATGTGGCAAAAGGGTATGAATATCACATAAATGGATTTCCTCTCCTTAGACTTACCGTTTTTGCAAGGGAACAGGCTTTCTCCGGAGAATTAAGAATCTCGTAATAAAACACGGAGAAGTTTAGAGCCAGTCCTAATCTGATAGGATGTGTTGGCTGCATCTCCTTTTTACTGATTTCAAAAGCTTCTTGATATGCTTGTTGTGATTGCTCCACTATCCCTTTGGGGAAAAAACACACAAACACAAAAACCACAACAAGTAAGTAATTCACATGGTGCATTCAGACATACAATCGGGACTATTCACACTTGCATGAACGAAGTTCATTAAGGTTGAATGCCAGTGAATGAGCACTTTACCTAGCAAGTTGCTATTTTATGATGATTCTACTTAATTATTGAAATTTTAACTATGGTATAGTTTAACTATGATATAGCGCCACATTTTCAATGTCTTTAAATGCTGCAAAGCATTACACATAGACATTTTAGTCACAGACAACAATAGGGACCTTTGCCTCTCATGCTGAACTCCTTCAGTAACAGTCATCCGAGAATTTACATTCAAATTTGCAAAAATACCCAAATTAAACTGGTATTTTTAAAAGCTTACAACATAATTTCACTTCCAATGCAGCTAAGGAAAGCATTTTTACCTAACTTGAATGTTGTAGTACCTATAAATTTTGAAGTAAGGGAGAGAAATTAACAATTGGTCATGTTTTTTAGAGATTAATCTTCTGCTGTTCTCTTAATTGGTTCAATTGTATATGTTGTAAATGCTTGTCAGGAAAAAAATCAATTATACAGTGTACTCCAAAACCAAAGAGTACCTCAGTTTCCATTCTCACTGAATGCACATATATTTACGAGCAGACTATGCCTGCCCAAGTCAGAGATTGCGGTCCAACACAGCCCACAAGCTGGGTGATGCCCTTAATGGCTGCAGGAGGCAAGAGAGGCATTAAGACAGTGAGCACAACAGGACTGTTCCTGCACTCTCCATGAGTACTAAGAGCATTTGAGGAAAAGGTGGGCAGGAAGTGATTCAACACATGATGTAAAAAGATTTCAATCCTAACATTTCTGTATCAAATTAGAAACATGTCCAGCACCTCTACAACAGTGTCAGTCATATGTATTCAATAATAAAGAAAGAAATCTTAAACTAGGGACACAAAAATAAATCACTGTTTAAGCCAGAAATAGTCAAAGTTTTAAAATAACTAAGTACCAATATTCAGGATGTCTATGAAATCTCTATTTGTTCACCTTCATGTATGCACAGAAGTTAAAGCATCATATTATTCTCTGCAGTATAGAAGGAGAAGGACATTCACTGCACAATTACTCAACACTCTGTCCTCTACACTCATCACTAATAACAGAGTTTCAAAAAATCAGACAACTGCCATAATTCTTTGAAAGTGACACAAAGTTGGTATATTCCAGTTGGTAAGAACCAGGTTTATTTTAGTTAAATTCAGAAATAGAAGTGTTGCACTCTTCCCATTGTGGAAGCAAGCCTAAGAAAATGTACTGTTTATGAAAGGCAAAATAAGCATAACATAAAACAAGTAACTTAACGGAATAAAGCCGAGCATTTTATTTTAAAAGAATTTTAAGATAAATAACCTCCAAAATAAAAAAAAAGCTTTTTTTTTCTTCTCATTTGAGAAAATACAATTACCTCTTGAGCAGAACTTAGTGCAAAATTTCATGTTTTAAAAATTAACAGAATACAAGTCACCTGGTATAAAAAAAAAGTTGCAAGACTCTTAACTTTGAATTCTTCAGAAAGTATTGTACAGTTCCAAAGTTCAAGGCTAAAATAGGGTGAGGAACCTGCTTGACATTCCTTTCCACTAGATTGTTTATTTTATCGACTGGCGATTTCTTACAGCAATACTGTTTATGAAGCTAAAAATCCAATTCCTAGAGGTGTGGGCTTTACAGTGCTGCTGTATTTACTGCAAAAGGCTGAAAGAATACTGTCCAACTAAATGGACTAACACTAATGTTCCTGAACAATAATCAACTGCTCCTCTTCAAGGTCACAGACAGCATGCAGGAAAACACCATGAGCTGAAACAACTGGAGGGGATGAAAACTTCAGAAGCCAGCTACCAGTCCAACTACCGGCTAGATGGGCTTTTTCTTCATCTGGAAACGCACTAAAAACTGCTTTGCCAGGAGACTGGGTTATATAAAAATGTACTTCAAAAGTGCTTTGTGCAAAGATTTCAGAGTCTAATTTTAGAGTTTGCAGCTTAATCCTCAACAGAAACTCTGGGACTCAAAATATTGTGCTTTCCATGCACATGAATAGAGATTACTAAAAGGAAAATATAACTTCCCTCTTTACCAGATTTAAAGCATGAGTTACACATACAATTCTGAAACCACCAAGACCACATCAGTTTACAGAGCTAAGCATCAGAAATCAAATCAAGTCTTATTATACCAAGTGTCTTTATGCAACTCCCTATTATCCAGCATACTGGGGAAACTGGGCAACCCTATGCAATGGAGATATAACACATATGCCACAAAGCTAAAGCAGACACATTGTGTCCCTCAGATTTTTCCAAGTCTGTTTCACCTCTGTATCAAACTCAACCTAGTTTCTACGAACTTGCAAAATCATCTTTCTGTAACCTACTGGGAGAACTCAAGAGCAGCACGAAGCCATAGGGACATCACACCTTCAACAGCCACAAGTCCTACAACAGGTCAGATTGCTACCAAGCATTAACCACCAAACTGCCCAATACTCGCTGAGGTTCCTAGTCCATGCATTTGGACTGTGTGCACACTCCCAAACATCCTATACTTTTGCAGGCAGGTTAGCAGGAGTTAGCAGACTGGGTCCATGCTGAAGTGCACTGCTCTTCAGGGCATGCTGCCACCCCTCCTAAACTGGCTCCAGGAAACAGCTTAGCATTTGCAGCAAGCTCTTATCTAAACATAATGTGTCATTGAAGGTGACTCTGCATGTCAGAAAGTTGTTAGGGCTTCTCTTCAACTACACCAGTAAAGCCATTTAATATATTAAAAGTACCTTATATTAACTTTCCTCATTAATTTAAGGGAAGGTGACTTACCTGCAACTATGACAAGCTGTTTACATGAAGATTAAAGAAATTTAAGGAAATAAAACACTTGAATGCTTAATTATCATGGTTATGGAAGAAATTTTCCTAACATTAAGATTAGTTCTATTAATCTCTTTCTTGTCCAGGTGGTTTCTAGTCTCTTTGCTCACTGAACCTATGCAGACTTCTTGTATTCTTTAGAAATGCAGGAGAAACTGCATGAATAGAACTTCAGAAAGTTATACAACTTTGTTCTCCTGCAAAGAAGTAAAAAGCCAGTTCTCAGCCAGGCAGAAGATGCATAAACCAGTCCTTCAATGATAAATCAGAAGCACAAAATTTCAAGATTCTGTGACTGTTCCCTGCTTACAACAGCAGAGATACATGAAAAACTTCACAATTCATTTAAAAACAAACATTCAGCAATTTTTGTTCTGAAAACACAAAGCCTACTACCAAAGAAGTGTACATATAAATCAGAATTATTCTAAAATCAGACATGTCACATCCCCACAAAAAAACAATCTAATTTGACAATATTTAGCCACAAGCTGACACACAATACCTTTCTTGTCATCTCCAGCAGCAACCTCAGCCAAATAACGGTAGTAGTCTCCTTTCATTTTCAAATAGAAAACTTTGCTTTCTGCTTGTGAAGCATTAGGGATCAAGAACTTTTCCAACAGAGACTAAAAGAGAAACAAAGAACAGTGTTTTGAACATACATATAACTAAGAGTGCTGAAGCAACAG
This sequence comes from Turnix velox, assembly GCA_013400935.1. NCBI lineage: Eukaryota > Metazoa > Chordata > Aves > Charadriiformes > Turnicidae > Turnix > Turnix velox. Next base: position 19,104 of record VZTY01025814.1, on the reverse strand, counting down.
TTCAATTATTTTACAATCTATTTCAAAGTCAAGAGAGCTTTACATTTTGCCCATTTTCTTCCCATTTTGCCAGTTTTCTTCACATTCTACATAAAATATTCAGCTAAGAAGAACATGTTCTAGATCTCAATTCCATCTGCAAAAAGGGATGCTGCATGCTGTGACTTAACAGGGAGGAGACTAGTAATTTAAGCAGATGAGTCTTGCATGACCAAAGGAAGCTGCTAATAGCTGACAAATGTAATCCAAAATCTCTTGGCAAGAGGGTGCACAATGATAGAAAGTCTGGATTCACAGAAGACAGTAAAATGATTTTAAGTATCTGCTGCCAAATCAGAGACCCAAATATCTTACATATACAGGTAATAAATGAGCCCTGTTAATCTATCTCCTATTAACTGGAATGCTATACTGTCACTGCCACTAAGAAACCTGCAGATGAATCTGGATTCTTGCAGTTATAGACTGCTGACATTGGTATCTGTGCAGCACTGAAAAGAAACATCTTGACTTCATGAGCTGCCCTAACAGAAACTTCCTGTATCTTCCAAAGGCAGGGTAGCTCTCCAGAGCCACTCCACCATCCTCTCTGTGGGCTGCCTGTTAAGACCAGATTTTTCTAGATTATTCTAACTCCTTATTAAATTAACATAGCAAATTCCCAGCTGAGACATTCATGTAATTTAGCAAGAGGTCTGTTATGATGGAAAGAAAAAAGGAAAAAAAAATTACTAACTCCAACACATTTAGTCAAATTAAGGTACAAGAAGCCTGTCAAAATTTCTGATATTGAGTGCTTGAAGTCAGAGTTTGAAACAAGAGTCGGTTATTTAAAAGACAGAAAAAGTGCAAAGTTATCTTAAATACTCAGAATTAAATCAGAAGCTGTTACATATACAAGGCTATGTAGCAAATATTTTTTTAAAAAGAGGTTTAGTAAGAATTTTTGTATGTCTCTTTAGATGACTGACACTTCAGTTTTGCTTGTTTTTACCCCTTCTTTCCAATGACACCACAGAAGCAGACAATCTAATTCAGTCTGAACTTTACAGTACTTTCATTTAGATAGCAGGTCAAGTGTCTTACATGATGTACTCCAGGGGCAGCACGTACTCCAGCCTGAATATGGTAGACTGTTAACTACTGTACTGTGACACAGGTACCTATGACAACTACTTTGCATAACAGGCCAACTGACATAAAGTGACAGAAAGTTGTTCGGAATTCATAGAAGGAGCAAGGAGAGTGAACAAGTTTGATTGTTGTTTTGTTTCTAATTAAAATACTGTTAATTAATTTACATGAAGCATGAATATTTAGAATCATAGAATAGTTTGGGTTGGAAGGGACCTTAAAGATCATCGAGTTCCAACCCCCCTGCCATAGGCAGGGACACCTCCCACTAGACCAGGCTGCCCAGTGCCCTGTCCAGCCTAGTCTTGAACACCTCCAGAGAGGGGGCATCCACAACCTCCCTGGGCAACCTGTTCCAGTATTTCACCACCCTCACTGTAAAGAATTTCTTTCTTATGTCTAGTCTAAATCTATCCCCCTCTAATTTATATCCATTGTTTCTAGTCCTCCCATCCGATATTATGTTAAAAATTCCTTCCCCTGCCTTTCTGTAGGACCCCCTCAGGTACTGATAAGTTACTATGAGGTCCCCTCTGAGCCTTCTCTTCTCCAGGCTGAACAACCCCAACTCCTTCAGCCTGTCCTCATAGGGCAGTTGCTCCAACCCTTTGATCATCTTCGTGGCCCTTCTCTGGACCCTCTCCAATAGCTCAATGTCCTTCCTGTGTTGAGGGCTCCAGAACTGGACGCAATACTCCAGGTGGGGTCTCACCAGTGCCGAGTAGAGGGGTAAAATCACCTCTCTTGACCTGCTGGTCACACTCCTCTTGATGCAACCCAGGATTTGGTTGGCCTTCTTGGCTGCGAGTGCACACTGCTGGCTCATGTTGAGTTTGTCATCAACTGACACACCCAAGTCTTTCTCTACGGAGCTGCACTCAAGCCACTCTCCACCCAGCCTGTATCTGTGCTTGGGATTGCTTCGACCCAGGTGCAGGACCTTGCACTTGGCCTTGTTGAACTTCATGAGGTTGGCTTGGGCCCACCTCTCAAGCCTGTCAAGGTCCCTCTGGATGGCATCCCTTCCTTCAGGTATATCAAGTGCACCACACAGCTTGGTGTCATCTGCAAACTTGCTGAGGGTGCACTCAATCCCACTGTCCATATCTCCTACGAAGATGTTCAATAGCACTGGTCCCAGTACTGATCCTTGGGGAACACCACTCGTCACTGGTTTCCACTTGGACAATGAGCCATTGACTGCAACTCTTTGAGTGCAACCATTCAACCAGCTCCTTATCCAGCGAGTGGTCCATCCATCAAACCCATTCTTTTCCAGTTTGGAGACCAGGATGTCATGCAGGACAGTGTCAAATGCCTTGCACAAGTCCAGGTAGATGATGTCAGTTGCCCTTCCTTTGTCCACTGATGATGTTACTCCCTCATAGAAGGCCACCAAATTGGTCAGGCATGATTTGCCCCTGGTGAAGCCATGTTGGTTGCCTCCAATCACCTCTGTGTAACCCTCCATGTGTTTTTGCTTGTGATAATTAATTTACATGAATCATGAATATTTAGCTTGGTAGCCTCAACCTTACATGAGACCCCTCAAAATGAAGTGACCTCTTACGGCAGCTCTCTCTCCCTTCTATCTCAGCAGAGGGTAACACACAAGTTCAGGTGACAGAAACCAAAATCAGACCAGGTTCAGCTATGCCTGTGCTCCAAACAGATAACACACATGGACTTTATTCATTTCAACATAATGGAACATATTAGCTCAATCATCTTTACTATTAGGTATTTTCAGTATTGCAGTGGTTGATATTAATTTTGCAACCATGCAGGTAAGGCATGGAAAGATACTATGTTTTCTCAGTTCCTGTTCTGAACAACAGCAGTGACAACCCTTCAGCTATAAAGGAAACAGAACACAAGCATGTCAGCAGCACCAGGATTTTTATGTATCTAATCGAAAGGACTGAGAAGTTGCCTTATGCCAAGGACACTCTTCTAAAGGGGATATCACCATGCACGGAGAGGGGTTCAGAGGCACCTCTGGCCCAGAGCAGATGCAATGAAGCAGAAGACTGTAAGGTATATGGGTCACGTGCTTCAGCTCTCCCTAACTACTTATACACTCTGTTCTCACCATTAAAGGTTCACAGCTATGACATTTTTCATCAGTGCCAAGAAACTCTGACTTCAATGACAAGTGAAGGTTCCCAGCTACTGAGAATAAGGGTCCTTATTAATTTTTCTCTGTAGGGCTGCAATTAAGTCAGGTGTGTCTGTCTGCACCTACCCTTTTGGCACCATGGGGATTTGCCTTCTTTCTGTACCCCCCATTAACTGTTCAGACCAAAACACTGTTAATGATTCCAAAAACAGAAGTCTTTCATTATCCACACAGAAGGTCCTTCAATTAAAAAGTAAAGCTCTGCTTACTCCCATAGCAGCAACTTAACTTCCAGACTTAAACTTCACTTAGGCAAAAAATGAAGCTGCTTGCAAACACCTAACTGCACGAATGAATTGGACCAGCAGACAGATAAGAGAACAGAATAACAATCATGGAAAATCTTTCTAATCAGATAGATGGTAACAGGGCAACAGCAGCTCAAAAAGTGAGTAAAAACTTTTATTGAAAAAAGTTTTTAAACCCCTCTTGAATTCAGAAAACCCGCAAAGAAATCTCTTTGAACAGCTATTCCTGGTCTATGCAAAGAGGCTCTGACTTTGAGACTGCACTGGTAGCTTGCTCGTATCTAGATGAAAGACTCTGTTCTATACCAACACCACTCAAGATTGGAAGGCCATGAATCTTAGGGTAAATTTTATTTATACCAAATATTTCATAAACAACAACAAAACCTGAAGGAGATTAACATTTATAAGCTAGCATGTGAAATTACTGAAAGATCTGTCCCCTTTTATTTGGCTCGTACTAGATGCAGATCCTCCTGTTTGTACGAGTCTCTTTAGTTCAGGATATATTTCCTTTTACTGGTATAAGTAAACATTAAACACTCCCTTGAAGTTAGTCTGAAGATTCAGAGTATTCCTATTTATCCTAGAATGGCTGTGAAAGCTGCAGTCTGAATGGAGGCAGCACGGCTTCAGAAAGGAATACAGATGAAATCAGCAAAACTACTGACCTTCCAGAGTTCAATTACAGAAAATAACATAAAATATTAGGCATAATGAATCTAAAACTCTGTCATCTGCTAACACATCTGCTTATGGGGAGCACTGTTTATCCAGACATCTATTATTTTTTTAATGGCTTTAACTGCCAGGCTACCCTGGAAGATAAACCTTTTTCTGTAAGGAAAACTACCTTTCTATTGGTAGCTTCTGTTTGTCCAAATCAGGAACAACTGCTTTGATAGTACCATTAATATATACCTACCTTCTCTCCTTGTTATAGAGTTGATACAACTATCTTTATCAGTACAGAGCTGATCACCATACAAGAGCCACTGAAGTGCTAACAGCCAGTCCAAAACTATACCGATGACCTGCAATGACCAAGTTTGTTGGGTGATCTGCACCACTGCAATGCATACAACACCCTGAAACAATCGAAGTGCAGGCAGCATGGGTATATTATAGCTACAAGGTATGCAGCTAAGCCCTCGTGCTCATTCATGACATTCCTGCTATCATGCCAAATTCCCATCCCTGTTCAATACATACTAATATGCACTAACCACAACTCCATGGACAGCAGTTACCATGGTCTCAATCAGAACCCAGTGGAAACAGATTTTTAAACAAAACCAAAACACTGGTCCCTGCCCCCCAAATCCTACACAACTACTCAGCTGTAATTGTCAGAACTTTTAATTTGATGGCAAGAATCTAACTGCTGCGAATCAAACCACAGCACTGCAGTCAATTAGGCAGATGCATCAGCATCTCAAAGGGCTTTTCAGCCAAAATTTTAACAGCTTGTACAAGTGCTTATAATACTTTTCATAGCAAAGTCACACACAATCTTTCCAAAAAGACCTAATGGAAAATTATTACTTTAAAAAAAACCAAGCCAAAACAAAAACCATCATACATGTACTAAATTTCAATACCAACTCTTATTAGCATGCTGGCCTTTAGAAGATCATGCTTCTAACACTTCATATCTGCAGTGATTACATCTAAGTTAACAGCTTTCTGGTACCCTGGACTGAGAGAGACAACATGTTAGAACTAAGGAGTCTGTCAGCTATGCTCAAACATACCACAGATAAGAGATCTCATACATTTGGTATGGTCCCCCAACCCCAGCAAATATGTGCTAGAGAAGTCTTTGTCTCTAACAAACAACATGTAACAGAGGCTGCATGCACACAGCTTTATTATTCTACTGTTAAACCTCAATCCTGACCTATTGTCAATACTGAACTGGTAAGAGACTTTTCATTCATACATACATTCCTTTGCCAGAGCAGGACACAATCAACAGATGGCACAGTGCATTTTGTGTCTATTTTGATGAAAGGCACTATGGCTTTGTTCCTGTGGTTCTGCAAGATTCAAGTCTGAAAGTTAAGCTGTCAGACTCGGAAGTGTGAAGAAAGCCTAAGTAGTAGTAATTCTGTGTTACAGAAAAAACCCAAACCCCGACATCCAACCCTCAACAAAAAGTTTACTGTTTCTTGTGACAAGGAGACATGCTTCAGTTTGTAAAGTTGTGGTGAGAACTTCAGTTGAAGACAGGAAACCAACACATAAGGTCCTTTCCTGACACTTTAAGCCTAAAACTACTCTTCTGAAAATTACTTGTGTGGGTCAGGAGACTATTGCCAAATTCATCATAAAAGCATTAAAATAAAAGCTTCAATTTTGCCTTTATTAATGTCTCAGTACATGGTACCACCTGGGAACTTTAAACAATGGACTTGAGTGTTTCAACAGCAGCTCTTATTTCCCTCATGACAAACACGAGAGTAAGAATAAAGTCACCAGATTCTAGGAAGACATAGTGGTAAATAAGCACAAAAGATACATTTTAAGTACTGAGAGCAAGACTCCCTAAGAGAGGATGTTGCCAAACCACTGTCCATCATATTTGAAAGGTCATGGCAGACTAGTGAAGTTCCCATTGACTGGAGAAAGGGGAACATAATCCCCATATTTAAAAAGGGAAAGAAAGAAGATCCAGGAAACTACAG
>VZTY01025814.1:0-11992 GCA_013400935.1 Turnix velox | reverse complement strand
AGTAACTTATCAGTACCTGAGGGGGTCTTACAGAAAGGCAGGGAAAGGACTTTTTAATAAGATATCTGATGGGAGGAACAGGAGCAATGGATGTAAATTGGAAGGGGGTAGATTTAGACTTGACATAAGAAATTCTTTACAGTGAGGGAGGTGAAACACTGGAACAGGTTGCCCAGAGAGGCTGTGGATGCCCCCTCTCTGGAGGTGTTCAACACCAGGCTGGACAAGGCACCGAGCAGCCTGATCTAGAGGGAACTGTCCCTGTCTTTGGCAGGGGGTTGGAACTCTAAGGTCCCTTCCAACCCAAACTATTCTATGATTCTAGTCTATGATTCTATGTCACTGGAAGAATACATAAAGAAAGCAAGAAAATGTCTTGATTCCACTAGCCTCCATCAATGCCTAAAGATTTCCTGAGACAGATGAGGTTTTTCTTAACATAGTAACCTTCCAACAGACTTCCTATTCACATTCCACACACTTGCCCAAACTCCTCATTACATCAACATAACCTTAGTATCCACAATATACTGTGGAGAAGCTGAAGACACTCGATTACCTGCAGGACAGTCTTAAATCTACTTAAAGTTTCATTAAAAAAAAAAGCTTATAAAAGCACTGGTATTCAAGCATTCATTCATTCTAAAGATTACCAGATTATTTCAGATTACTTCAAGAGTTTCCAGCACCATTCCTCAAACAAGAATCAGAAGCTCCCACTGCATTTCCATGCTATCCAGGTAGCTATCTACTTCCTTCTTTACGAGTGAAGAAGGTGAGCAGAGGAGGGGGGAAAGGAAAATAACATGTGGTGGATATTAAGGGGCATCCAGCTGAAACACGGCATTAGAACAAACAATAAAATCACAGTCTACTGAATCTTATGATTCAGCTTTCCAGATGTATCCAGATACATGTATCAACAGCTGAGTGTCAGTATTTTAAAGAATTACACATCTATAACTACCAGGTATACTTAGGTAGGCATTCAAAAATACTGATCTGGATCAGTGTTTCCAGGTACGTGCTTTCAGTGAAGAACTACTCTCACCAAGTGGAACTCACTAATCAACCAGCACAGTAATTACAGCACACTTTTGTTAAGCTGTTGTTTTACAGACTTCTGTTTTGATGACAATGTTATTTAAGTAGGCCACCTGTATTGGACAAGTTCAAGACACCCAACATTCCCATAAAAAGCTGGCATGTGATTTTCCAGGCATGTGTTTTGTGCCTCAGCCATAAACTCAGGCTATAAAACAACATGTGCAAAGCTACAAAGGGTTTAACCAAGGCATTTGTGGCCAGTAATCTTATTTAAACACATCTATCTTAACTGCTGGAGGGAAGTGACAAATACTTGTATTTTTATGCAGAGTATTTTTAGACAATTCCTTCCCAAACCCAGGTTGTTTTGAGACAGGCTTATTACGCTGCTTCTGGTTACAGTTCTACCCAGAGCTGAGGATCAGGGCTCTGCAACTGCAGTCTCATGGGTGACCTCCAGCCCTCCTGAGGTTGTAAATCAAAAGGACCATTCTGCCTGTTGTTTGAAGTTAGCTACAGATTTCTATCTACTCACTTGCTCATTAGAACAATACAGTAAAATCTGTCACATATTACTGGTTGCTCTAGCACTGGAGATGACTCTGATAAAACATCTGCTGAAGAAGAAAACAAGCCTGCTGCCTGTTCTCAATACTGGTCATTCTCTCTTACCATCAAATTGGTTGCTCACAGAAACAGACAGCAGCAGGAGTTTGAAAAAGGTGAGAAAGATGAGGTGAAGTAAAGACTATTCTACGCTCTCAGCAGGGGAGGAATTAAAAATTTGGGACTAAGGACTTGCATGGGAAGGAAGGAACTTGATTGTGGAGTTCAAGCAACAGTGGGAGATTGTGAGGTGCAAAGGGACGCCCATGATTGGTAAGAGCAGGAGAAAGGTACACTTGATTAGCCCTTTTGCTGCAGTCGATCTGGTGAAGACTTGGAAATCAAAAAAATAAAGGCTGTGAAGCTTGAGCAATAACAGGGTAACTGAAAAAAGAACTATAGAGATCAAGGAGAAAAGGGAATCCCATGTACTAGAAAGAATGGTAAGAAATTTTATGTTATGCACAAAAAATACTACTAAAACAGTAAAGGACCACAGTCTAAACACAGTCCTTTAGAAAAGGGACAAAAGCAGTGTTACATATGGAACAGGCAAAGGAAAACATGGAACAAGTAGGACAATCAGAAAAAATCATCTTCATATGGACGTGCATGCTGGGGGAGAGAACTAAGTCAAGGTGTATGGACTAAGACACCTACAAGGTACTAAGAGGGAAGACATGGCATTTAAGGACACACACCACTGGTCTGCACAAAACAGACGGGAACTGAGGGAATGAGAAGCAGCATCTCAGGTCTCATTTTCTACAGGCACACAGGTAGCTCTCCTTGCAGATCCACCCTCCCCTAAGATTATCATGCCTTTTACTAGGTCATTCTTCCTAGCACTGTGAATCTGTATCAAAGGAAACAAATGTGCTCAATATCAGGTTATACTCTTTGACATAATTCAGAAGACTTCAAAAATTCTTCACACCAATCATCACAAGGCATTCTTAGCAAATAAATGACAGCAAACTAACCAAATTCTGAAACACAGTCAAAAATATCTCTGGTTTAGTAACCATTTCTGAGCAAACTCTTTTCAAAGGCAGCAGCCAACACGACACTTGGCAGAAAAATAATCAGGATTAAAGTATTTATTCTGTTGATGTATCACTATAGACATTAGTATGCAAATCAGTCTTTGCTGAGGACCAAAGACAATATGCAATTTTTAGCTTTTGTTTTACTCATCATCTCATTATTTCTTGACCACTGGGGACTTGCAACAAAACAAAACTCTTTGAAGAATGTGTCTACTGAGAAATCAGAGATAATATAAAATTAAAACCAGATTAATCAGATAAGACTTTCTGCTAGACAGGTAGTTCTAAGTGACAGCTGCTGCGGCTGTGTTCCTAGCTAGAACACATTCTGCCTGTCTTAAGATGGTATGGGTTTAGTCTCTGAAAAAAAACAGTAATAAAAAACCCTCATAAATATGATGCAATGCTTTTTATCCTCATAAGAAACAGAAATAGGAATTCTTTATCCTTGGCAGTTTGTACTCTTCAGCATATCCGAAACCTTCAGAAGTAGGCTATGTACCTATGTGGGGAATAGCCTAGCACAGAATTGTTAATGAAGGCATTTTATTAGCAAAAATATTGTTAACATAAACACACTCTGCAGCAAGACAGCATGACCAGTTAGAGATCAGATTCTCAGAGTTATATTTTGTCACCTGCATAATCACAAAGTGTAACAATATCCCAAAAAAAACCCAACCACACAATAGAACACACAACTGCTTGCTACCTCATTTGAGCTGCATTAAATCTGATTTTAAAATTGTTTACTACTCATTTAAGCAGCAGCATTACTCGTATTTTTTTATTAGAAGAGGCATTTCCAATACTCCGTTAGATTTCACAAAAATTAAGCAACTTCACAAGAGCTTGCATTCAGTAAAATGTTTAAGAAAAAAATTACATTCTTAATACTCTTCAACAGCGCAAGCTTTCTCAAAATATTTAAAAAGGGCAGTCAACTACTGTCAGAACAGATGACCAGCTGTGCCTGCCGACAGCAAAGAACAGGTAAAACACTCAACAACCTGTTTCAGAAACACACACATCTGTCAATAGTATATTAACAAGACAGAAGTTTCCAGATAAAACCAGCAATAGCGTGGCATCTGTTTATACAGATGTAGAGAGATAATACACTAACCCTGTGCATAGTCTCTTTTTTGTTATTTCTACCACTTTGGGTTTTCACGGGCACAGGAAAAGCTGGTATCTTAACAACACATTTCCACCCTTAGCGAAAAAGCTCAAAAGAGTAAAAAGACAGTGAAACAAACAACACTTAGCAGCTTCACAAAATTACAAGTGCACACACTGAAGTTTTTGCTTCAACATCTGGTAAGGAGGAGGAGAATATCTCTCATAGGTGACTAAACAGACCAACTTCTATTTTGCTGCTTAGAACTGCATTCCAGCACAAGTGCATAAAGCACTTGAACACTAAGATTGCTGTCAAACTAAACAAGCTGTTCCTTCAATCCTTCTGAATGGTGTAAGCACTGTGTACTTTTTTCTTCTAAATCAAAGACAATTATAAAAGATTAATGCCAAGTGAAATTAATACAGCAGACTATTAAGACTTGTTCTACTTCCAGTACATACAAGCATATAGCATGTATATATAGCATACAAGCATATATCATGTAATACATTTGCATAGCTACTAGAAGTAACTGCATGTTTAAGTATTTTTTTGCATTTATACACAGCTAATTTGTGATAAACAGTTGCAAACACACAGATCAACTACATGGATGCACTTCTTGCTAAGATTAATAAGTACTAGCTTACCTTTGCTCATGCACCTCAACCACCAGTAAATTATAGATAACAGAATCTACAGTCCTTTCAAACATAAGCTGAAGTTTCGTGAACAATGTAGAATAAACAAAAATCAACACAAGTCATCTCATATTTGACCAGATCCATGAATGACATTTCAGTTCTTCAACATGAGTTAACAGTTCAACGGTTTCATTTACTTTAAAAAAAAAAACTATTTGCTTAAATAAAACAAAAAGGAAATTGCTCTAGTTTAGGCAGTGCTTTCACTGCAGGAAAAAAGAACAAAAAAACCCCCAAAAAATCCTCACAAACTAAAAAATACAAAAGGTAAACCCCACTCTCAAAATCCTGAAGGAGTGTGGCTACAACCAGGAAAGCAATTAAAGGATTTGCAAAGTGAAATCATGAGGTTAATACAAATTGCTTTAGACCTTCAGTATGCATGAACAATTATACAAGCCAATCTTTAACTGAAAAAGCTTGACTTGGAGAAGTCATCAAAAGCTTAAGTTATTACCATCCTGTAAAGTTAGTAAACTCTGGCTACTTTTTGCTCTGTGATACATTAAAGCTCATTCAGAGAAGCATACTCAATGTATTACCACGTAAGCCTTTAGCACATTATCAGTTACTATCTTTTAATAGAAATTTTAACAACATGAGAAAAGCTCTTGACTTCTGTGTCCAGTTTTGGGCTCCAGAGTACCAGAGAGAGGGATTTACTGGAGTCCAGTGAAAGGCAACAGCGTAATTATAGGGCTGGAGCACAAAGATGTATAAGGCATGGCTCAGAGAGCTGGATTTCTTTAGTCTGAAGAAGGCTTGCAAATCTTACTCCTGTACACAGCTGGCTAGAGAAGGTGGACCCAGACTCTGACTGAAGGTCTACAGTAACACAATGAAAGGCAGCACACAAGCGGGAACATGAGAATTCTGATTGCATACAAAGATTATTTTCCTTTTTCTTTTAACAGTAAGTATGATCAAATATTATGACTGGCTGTCCAAAAAGGTTGAGGACTCTTCATCCTTAAAGGTATTCAAAATTTAACCAACAAGGTCTTAAGCAATATGATTCAACTGTATCTGTCCTGAGCAGAGCAGAACTAAATCATCATGTAATTTCCAACCAAAATTAATCAATCAAAACAGCTTAAAATAATCAGGACTGATTTTTCCAAAACAAAGATTTTGGGCACCTAATGGCTAGATTTCACACAAGCTTGTAAGCAATCACCTTGATAGCAACATTCCATAGGTTAGCTGTGCTCTCTATCAGGACACACTGAGCATTCAAGGGCTGACTAATTAAAATACCCTCACATGTATGCATGTCAAAAAGCATGTGTTTTGCTATAGAACAGAGAACTACATTAACATAGTAACCTATTAGATGTTTGCAGGCAAGTAGAAAATAGAACCACAGTGATTTGAGTATGATGACAGTAGGCATCAATTATGCCTACTGCTCCTTACATTAAAAGAACTAAAAAGTCATTTAGATGCTTTCTGAATGGAATTATGCTCCCTTTCCCCCCTTGAATTGCAGCCCAATGACAGGTTTCTAAACTCTCCCTTATCCCTCCCCCCAAAAAAATCAACATATGTAACTGAAGAATTGAAAACAGTCACTTAGCTGACATTTAACTGCACCTTCTCACAAGTACCACTTCTAAAAAGTGATGCACAGAGCATCCATAGCAAGTACAATGAAATTTAAATAGCATGAAGCACACAATAGGTGGGAGAAGTAACATGGCAAAGAAAGTAAATTATTCACATTATTGAGAGGGTCCTGCATAGCACCATTAACCTGCAGTTTTTCTGGCAGGGAGGGAGTGGGAAAAGAGTGCTGTATAGCAGCAACAGTAACTCTATAAATCTGAAGGGCAGCCAGTTTCAGGAAGCCCTCTAGACCTTGGAGAGAGCAACTGAAATGGGAATCTGTGAAACAGTGCTTGGGCACTGCAAGGAGCGATCTACATAAGGTACGACTATGGGGAAATCCATGGGGAGGAAGAGACATCACCCAGAAGATGGTGCATGGGAAAAGAAGACTGAGACTGTCACACATGGTTTATGTCAGAAAACACACTTGCTGTATGGCCCAACCTAGGAAAGAGTGTAACTGTCTACAGTTACATTCATACTAAAATTATTAATGTTTTAAATTATTAATTTACATTCAGATCATGTCAAAGACTGCCTGAAAGCCACTAGTAGTTTAGAACTCCTGAGAACTTCTAGTATGAAAGTGACATTAGATGCTAGCTTTCCATACACCCTTCCCTGTATTTCAGAATGCTCTTTAGCTGAAAAATACATTTTACTACATACAGATTAGATCTGAACCACTTACACACAGCTCTGTTTCTATTAACTACAAAAAGCATTGTGAAGAAAATCCACACATGTTGTATTAGTAACAATTTTTATAATGGAAATGACAAATAAAAAATTGTTATACTGGTATTTTAAACAGACCCTCCCTTCTACTACAGAAAGTAAAACAGGATGTGAAGCACAGAAGTAGCTAACATGAGGAAAAGTACTTAAAAACCTTAATTTCCTGTATCAATACAAAATTTCTGAGCCTGGAAATTTTCCATAATACTCAAGTACATTTAAGATGCTCAAGTCTGGCAATGTACTTCCTTATACACACACACATGCACACTACCTTATTCTTGAAGAATTTGGAAATTCAGTCATGTAACAATGTAAGGAGCTATGCACAAGAAGTCACAATTATTTGCAGTTTATCAGAACTACCAGATTAACTCCAAATTGGAGGCAGGTAGTTCTACCACACCTGAAAACACTGTGTACCTGACAGAATTGGTGCTACACCAAGAGATTTCAAGTGTCTCCTTTTTGTACCACAGCACACAAAAGGATGAGCTCAGCTGTTTGTATAGCTGTGGAGTGTTGAGAAGGGAAGATTTTTAGGAAGTGGCAAGGATATAGATGTTGGCCTTTTCTGCTAGAAGGTCAGTGTAAAGGAGAAAAATAAACAGTTGGACCTGACTCATGTAACTGATGAATTATTTTATGACTGACTCAAACAGTTGTGAAGCAAGAAAATGATCCAGCATAAATTGCCCTTATTCACCATTAAGTTAGTAAAGAGCTGGTAACAGAACCCAGGTAGAGTTTGTAATAATCTCCGTCTACCGGATTAGAAAACACCATCCCTTCCAATTCAAGTAATTTGATTCCAACAAATGAGGGAAGAGAGCAAGAAGATGCAGAGAAGCCAGCTTTGGCTACATTTTGTAAGACACAAACCACATTCTCTTAATTGATTTCCTCTAGTTTGGACACCAGTGACTTCCACATTCAGCTGTGATGTAACACCCAGTGTATTAAATATTACTTAAGAGCCTAACAGGCAACTAAAGACACAATAGCTCAAATAGATTCATAGTTTTAGTAAAAGATACAAAAGTTTCAAAGCTGCTTTTGTACTGTAATAGATAAGGCTTGCTTCTGAAAGCTGTGAAAGTCTTAACACTTCAGGTCCTATTAATTAATGGCACATTTCACACCAATCTTGTTTTTACTTTTGTGAAAAATGACAGACTAGATTATGCAGCACAAAAATTACAGATGATCTTCTGGAAAAAAACCATCATAGTTCTTCACCTGTAGACAGTATTCTGCAGACTCTTGTTCACAAAAAACAACTAAATATCTTTCTACAATTCTTCTCTGCTAAAGCAAAGTGGTTATCAAATAAAGCAACAATCACGTGTAAGTGAAGGGAGTATTATAATGCAATTAGCAGTATCAAAGGTAGCATTTATCATCTAAAAGCATTTAAAAATCCTTTACCTTGAATAAAAAGAATCTTTTTTCATTTTAAACCTATGTTTAAAACAGTAGTTTCATTACTGCTAATCACTGCCTAAGGCACAGGTTCTTCTGAATAGTAGTTTTTCCATAATATATAAAGAAAAGCTGAAGTGTCAACACTAAAGATTGCTTAGACATTAGCTTCCTAAAAGCAGTAACAAGTCACAGTATAACAGCTCCTCTGAATAATGTATGCATCTCTCAGTAGAGACTAAGAGAAAATCAAGTCCATTTTGAGTTTTGGAACATTTATGTTTCCCTACTCAAATTCTCTCCCCTCCTAGATAATTTAGCTGCTGCAGCAAATTCAAATTCAAGAACAGGGGTTTTGTTTTAGGTTTTGTATGTAGCATGCACAATAAAAGCTAGTTTCACCTCAATCTGGTTTCCATTACCAAAAAAAAAAAAAAGAGTAATTGCACACACAAAAGTCTTCTAAAAGGGTTTCTTTTTAACCCAAATTACTTAATTAAAATTATTCTTAAACTCAAGTGTAGTTTATAAAAGAATTTCAGATTGTTCTGTACTGAAAGCATCCAGCTCCGAGGATTTCCCCACAAATAAATTAATTAATTTTTAAAAGAAATAATAAATTACAAGGCCAGACTTGAACCTTTATTTCCCTGTCTTAAATGAAACACCACTTAACAAATCAAGAAGTAGTAAGTAGTTCTTTCTATCTAAGTTTTGGCATTTTCATAGTGGAAGTTTAAGAGTTATCCTTACACGAGAACAAAACACACGAAACTGGGTGTGTTACAATAACCATGGAAGCCAGCTTAAACTAGAAGCCAAGACTCAGTTATCCATGCAGATTTCTCCACCCTTGGAGAAACAGTCTTCTAGAAGTGATTGTCACCCATATCATTTAGCTTCCTTACAAAGCAAAGCAAAATTTATCCCACTCATTGATCTTAACTTTCGTTTGACATTAGATCTTCAAGCACATTCTTAGCTATTTAACACTTCCCTCGTATCACATGACATTCTGCCTCCTCCTGGTATGTGATCCCTCATCACATATGGGATGACACACCAGCGGGGTCTACATCCAGTGGACAATTCTATTGCTAACAGTGACATCTACTTCACAAGTTGATGCAGGATTGGGCATCTGTGACTCATGTGCTTACCAAACCACCATGGGCATATATGTAGCTGAAAAAACCCTGACGATCTGGAATAAGCATTTGAAAGAGGATTGGATTTCATGAATCATTCTCCTAAAGAAAATACAGGGTTGTTTGACAGGGACAGACATTTTAACATAACTACAAACCAAAGTTTAAACATGCTTTTAGTTAGCTACTAAAAATTTTAAGTTCAAGAGGGTATCACGGCATTTCTACTGCCTCTTCCTGCAGACAATTTTCTGCATGGCTGAGTCATAACTAACATTACATCATCTTACCCAGGGAGGGGCACAATTTCCGTAGAGTAAGAACTACCTCTTACAACTAGAGCAGCATATTAAAGTTGCAGAAATCAAAGCAATCCAGGATAAAAAGGCTGCACTGGGAGGGCAGAATGGAGGACAAAACTGCAAGCTAAACCTGCATCTAGTTCAGTCTCAAAGAAATACGTTGACTTTTCATACCTTTTACTTTATATACAATAACATCTTGAAGTGTATCCAAATTTACAAGCATTCATAACTATGATGATTTGTATGTAAATAATTAATACATTTGAAGGAAAGAAAAGATTTTTTTATAAGCCTCACCCTTCAGAAGCAGCAAAGGAGACCACAACCTTACTAATAGACTAGAAATAGTCCCAGGGGACCCAGCACCATTTACCCTGCAACTCTTAAGTAAAAATGGATCAACAGTTTCATTATTTCTCACCAGCACATCATTGCAGATGTCTCTTAGCTCAGTCTCAATTTTCTCTCTGTATTCTCGAGCCATCTGCTGTTTTTTCTCAGCACCTTCCGTCTTTTGTTCAATACTTGAGACGACTCTCCAAGATGACCTACGGGCTCCTACAACATTTTTATAAGCAACAGAGAGAAGATTCCTCTCTTCGTTGGACAACTCGGCTCCTTGCTCAGTTACAGACTTCATGCAACTTGCCATGTCATCATATCTTTCAGCCTGCTCAGCCAGTTTGGCCTTCTGCACCAGCTCATTTTTATCCATGTTGATATTTCTAAAGAGGAAAAATAGCAAGCATTATTCAGACATTTATCAAGTACAAAGGTTTTTAAATTTTATATATATAACAGCCATTGGAACTGTAAAAGTACAACTGAAATTCAGAACTTGAGGCTTACACTCAATGTTCTGGCCCACAGATACATGTATCAAAGACTTAAAGTAATCACTTCCTCCTGAAAAATGGTTCATTTTAAAAAGTATCTTACTATTTTAATAAATGCAAACAAAAGCATCCAAAGGTGAACTGAAAGCAGACCATTTCCATCTTAAGCACATCAGCTATTCTAGTCTTTTGCCATTACTCTCTCAAAAGACCATGCCGAAGCTGCAACATTAACTACGTGCAATTATCAATATAACAAAGTTGACAAAATATACAATTGTCAATTTCCCAATGGAAGAAAATCAAACAAAGTTAGAAAAAGTTCCAGGCAACTCTCTGTGCTGTAACAGAAGCTTAACAGTTACATGCAAAAAGACTTGATACAAGCAAGTCAAATCCCACACTACATGTTACTGTCATCATCCATCAAATATCTGAATTTCAAGGTGTACACCCTTCAACAATGTTAACTTCCTTTCCCAAAATGGGATACTGTAGATGTTCTGATCAAGGTAGTGCCTTCATCCTGAGGAGCTATGCTTTTGGAGACAAAAGGAAGTTTTACTATTTAAAAATATGACTTCAATATCAATATTTGAGATAGCACAATCCAGCTGAGATGCTTTATAATCTGCATCTTATCAGCACTTTAAATTTTTTTCTATAAAAAAAAAAGAGTGAACTCTTCTGATCTGAGATAACGAGTATTTTTTTGATACATCAGGAAGGATTACTCTCCGCTTATCCCTCCATTCTTTTATGTATCTTGATCATTTTAAGGTCCCAGCAATATGCTTTGGGATACACCATCCTTCAAAGTTCGACTGGCTTATTAAAGCAAGAACCAATTTTAGCCATGTATGCTTCACATATTTCTGCACAGTCCACACACAACAATTCAGCATTTTCACCTTTTACCATTAACCTTTCTGTCATTTCTCAAGAAGTTGCCGCAAACAGTAGCGGCATGATCTTCATTTAAAGGACAAATTAAACATATCTCAATATTCCAGTCATCTGAAAGACAAAGTTTTAGTAGCTCCAACCCCCAACGCGGGGGCACAGACTCAGCAACGGCACCACCGCATTAGCGACCGCGCGTTAAAAACTTGACCGCCCCGCGAACGGCAGGTTAAGGAGCCATTTTAAGGCAAGGTTTTGGCTTACGATTATTTACCACCCAGCTCGATCTGGGCGAGGGAGGTTAAAACGCTGGCCCCAGTGCCGGTCTATCAGGCCGCCTGCGAACTGCTGCGGCTGCATCCCTGCCCGGCGGCCAGGCCACCCGTCTTTCCCAGTGGCTGAGGGCGACGGCCCCCCAGCCGCGTCGAGGGCCGGGCACTGTCCGCGGTTCCCCCGCCGGCAGGGTGACAGCAGTATATAGAGTAGCCCAGAGAAGGAGCGGG
>VZTY01025813.1:50087-62925 GCA_013400935.1 Turnix velox | reverse complement strand
GACCTGCTGGTCAGACTCCTCTTTATGCATGTGGAGAGGATGTGGAAAAATCTGGAAAGGAAGAGGCCAAATTAGCTGCAGAAGTATTGATCCATGTTTTGACTGGCTGTATTTTAAAACAGACTCTTAATAAGACTTTTAAGTATTTACTTGCTTATTTTCTACATTGCAATAACAGAAATTAACTCAATGGAAATTACTCACATATGTCAAGAAGGTAATGTGCCCCTTCACTTTCAAAGGATTGGCATCAATGTAAATTATTGCTTTCAGGTGTTAAAGTAACCTCTTTGATGATTTTTTTTTTATTGGCTGACTCACATTTCTTGGAAAGATAAAAAGCTACTGTAATAGAGCAGTTATTTAATTAAAAAGAACTAAGGGTTTTCACAGTAAAGAGATGGGTGTGGATGGTTATTTCTGTTGAATGCACTTGGGCCAAGACTGAAAATGTTTTGCCAGGCATTCTCTTTAACTGTTGTTCAGATTTGACTGTTCATTTTGTTTGAATAAAGGCTATTACACTGATACTTTTTGTCACTTGGTGAACAAATAGTGATTTTTACAAATTGTTTAGGTGGTTTCTTATGATTTTAAGTTCTTCATGACTCATAGTCCTTCAGACTTATTGATTTGAATTGTGTCCATGATACTTTGCTTTCTGCAAACTCAATGGAAATTAAACTTTAGTCAAAAGTAACACACATGGGCAAATTCCAAGAAGACCCTTGCTGTTCTATTCAAAAAATGATCATCAGAATGGCACAATTTAAATAGCTCCTTTTTCCTCCAAGCCTAAAATTTGTTAACACATTTGAAAGTGCAGAAGGCAAAAGATAATTCTGTCTTATTTAAATAAGAGTAATTTCCTACTGAATTAATTGCTTCTCTTTGTAGTAAAGTAAGGATAGATAAGAAAACAACTTAATGATTTTTGTACCTCCAAAACGTATTTGCAACAACGCCTGTGATTCTTTGTGAGAAACTTTACAATGGAAAACTATAAAGAAAATGGATTTCTCTTTTCCCTTCTCTAAGATGATATTCTCCTTTCCCCAAAAAAGGAACACATAAAGTCCTGCTGCTGGTTTGTGCTGCAATAAAGCCCCCAGACACATAGTTTTATCAACTGCTAGTATGCCTTTAACAAATCACAATTAAATATTAACAGCCTGTGGAGCAGCATGGAGGGCTCTGAAATCCTTTGAAGGCATATTTGCCAATTAAACAAAGTCTGACATTAGAGTAAAGGTGGCAAGGATCCAAACCAGAGAAATGAAAGTCAACCACTTCAGTGGCATTCATTAGCTCAACAGACATTCTTTGTGTGGCCTGTTTCTTTACTGCTGCCAAATCCACACCCTGTTCAGGAACTTACCCAGGCTCAGATAAGCTTATTATGGAAATAACACTTTGTCACCCTTTACAACTTGCTTCTTGTTAAATTATCTTTTATCTTCTTTGTAGTATTTGACACTTCTCCTTGGGTGCCCCTTGTGTGGTCAAATGGCATTGTGTTTGATTTGGAATAACCACATTCCAGAGGTTAAATAAAGTTAATAGGATAATATTTAAAATATCCCCTCTTCTGTATCACCACACAAGAGTGGTTTTGGGGAGATATTTGTGCATATAGACCATGTTGTTTTTCTTGGCAATGTGTGAATGTTTAGGTCTTTGTTGTTTGGGTCATCTGGTAAGACATAACAATGGTAGTGTGAAGGAAAATTTGGATGCAAAATCTCTAGCCTCTATGTGGCCTTCCCAAATTTGTGTTGCAACCACAAACCCTGTGCTGAAACAGCAGAAATGGTTAGTGCTGCCTCTCAGAATGTGAGAGAGAAAGCTTTTCCATCACTCCTTTTTCTGCTTGCTGAAGGAAAAGCCAGAAACCCCTGGTGTCAGGTTCTGAGCACCCTAAAGTAAGAGGTTGTGACAGCCAAATGTGCATTACTCATGTAAACCTACAACCTGCACATGGGTTTGTGTCTCCTTTCCTTCATTTTGTAGCTTCAGAGTAACCTAGCTAATGGACTTCTCCTCAAAGACTTGATCTAGCTGCTATCCCTGCCTGTAAGAATAACCACACAAAGAGATTCCTGCTTTTGTGCCTCCAAGAGATAAAGACAGAGCATCTAAGAGTGAAACTGAAGTATTCTCAGCAGTACTTCAAAGTGATAAAGGCAAAAGTAAATATTATCACCCTCACTGGAAAAAGCTAAGGCCTGGCAACAAGAAGGAAGATCATACTGGGATGGATAAAGAAAGGAGGAGAACTGGGCTTGTTTCTCTTACCAGACACACAAGAAGTAGTCCTAATTATGTGGCAATAGCCAGTTTTCTGCAGATCCTAACCCCAACTTTAGCACTGGCCCATGTGTCTCACAAAGCAAGCATAGGGCAATTGCTAATTTTCACCACCCACGGGCACATTTTGCCTGTGCAGATCTAAATTGCCTGTTTGGGATCTAAATTTCCATTCAGAGTTGTCCAACCTTGCTGTGCTACACACACATCTTGGATGACATTCTCAGCTCTGCAGAGAAATACCTTTTCTGGGCTTTTTGTGGATTCTCTTTTAGTTTTGTTCTTTTCTTTTTCTCTGTGCTGATACACTGCATTTCATTTCACTCATATTCTCAAGTGAAGAGAGAGAAATGATTTCTTGGGCAGATACTTAAATAATCATCATATTTTGAATAATCCTTTGTACTATTTAAGCTGATGTCTTAATCTATGTTATTGTAATATGTATCTGTTGGTTCACAGGATTTATAATGACAACAGGCTTTACTTTTATATTCATCCGTTTATCTACGTCAACATATTCATCATAGTCACATGAACTGCATATTCTGTAGATGTATAAGAGGTTTCCATAGACTGCAGGGGGATTGGACTAGATGACATTTGAAGGTCCCTTCCAATTCAATGCATTCAGGTCCAGAGGAGGGCCATGAAGATGATCAAAGGGCTGGAGAAACTGCCCTATGAAGACAGGCTGAAGGAGTTGGGGTTGATCAGCTTGGTGAAGAGAAGGCTCAGGGGGGGATCTCATAGTAGCTTCTCAATACCTGAAGGGGCTACAGAAAGGCAGGGGTAGGACATTTTAATAAGATATGTGATGGGAGGACTAGAAATAATGGATGTAAATTGGAAGGGGGTAGATTTAGGCTAGACATGAGAAAGAAATTCTTTACAATGAGGGTAGTGAACCACTGGAAGAGACTGCCAAGAGAGGTTGTGGATGCCCCCTCTCCGGAGGTGTTTAAGGCCAGACTGGACAAGGCACTGAGCAACCTGATGTAGTGGGAGGTGTCCCTGCCTATGTCAGGGGGGGTGGAACTCGATGATCTTTAAGGTCCCTTCCAGCCAGAACCATTCTATGCTTCTATGATTTTATGATTCTACATACAAATATACCATTCACTGAAACAAGCCAGAATAAGAGTAACTTGAAGTTGTACCATTCTGCTAAGGTGTCACAGGCAACACTGAAATACATCTCATTCAACAATGTTACTGCTCATATCTCACATATTAGTTTGGTTTCTCTTTCAGCTTTTATTTTAAAAGCACTATATAGCATTCCACACTCTGGAAAATTGCTCATCTGAAGTCATTGGAGTTTTCTTCTGCCTGCGACACATACACGAGAAAGGGAATCAAAAAATATGCTTTCTTTGTGAACATCAGCCTCAATGTTGCTGGAGCTGTGCAGATTTGCAGGAGGGAAGGCTTTTGCTTCTTAGCTGCTGATTTTGATATCACCCTTACTGGTGATTTAATGAGCCCAGTATCATAAATAGGATTACAGACCCCAGAGATCTCATTCTCAGCTCCTGAATACACTGAAGAGTAATAGTATCCATGGTAAATAATTACCTCAAAGCAAGTCAAAATTACAGCTTTAAAATTTGAATAGCAGAAAGGTTTGTTCAGTGATCTGTACAGGGAGAGTCACTTGTCTTTATCTAGCTCCCAAAGGAACAAGATGGCACCCACCAAACAAATATCAACATCACAAATAGTGCCTTTGTGGACACAGTGTAGGAGACAGCACAGAAATCAGTTGGAACCAGCTGAAACCAGAGGTTTTGCTGTGGGAACATGGTCAAAACTTGACTCTTCTATTCCCTCAATAGCTTTTATTTAAATTCATTTTGGACTTGGGTAAAATGAGGATACAATTTTCAAAGTGTAGGTGTACCATGTATTTCTCATAGAATGTGATGGAATGAAATAAATGCTACAGGAAGCTAATCTTTATCAGGAGAATTAAGACTTGTTCTATGCTTGCTCTATGGCTCTAATTTTCAGAGACTGCCTTATTGCCAGGATACCCATGTCCAATATTTGGTCACTTGGATTACTATAAATTAATACTTTACTTTTATTTAGATGTAGATTTAAAATCTTGGTTTGCAAAGGAGGATATTTTGTAGAAATGGAGAGACAGTGCAGTCATTTGCCAATAAATTCAGGAGACTGGTAGAAGCTCAAAGGATGGGGCTCAGGCCTCCTGTGTCTTATCTAGTGTTTTCAATCACATTGTCTGTTACAATCATCAAACCAGTTTTCAGCTGCTGTAAGTTGGCCTGACATTCATGAATGAGAATCTTTCTCAATCACTTAGAATATGTATATGTAAATTGTTCAAGGTGTTTTATAATATTCATCAGTCATACTAAGTAAATGGTGTTTCTAGATGTGATTAGCTCAGTCTGTTCCCTGCTACTGATGTGCATATGCAAAATAGATGTGACTCTAATTTTTAACACACATAAACATGTAGTCATGAGCACATAAAAGGACTTTTTCATATGTGTATATATATATAAAATACCACTTATGAAAGATAAAAATAAATATGTCATGGGGAGGATTTTATGATGAGCATGTATTGTCCCTGCCTTATCAACTTGATGAATTTGATTATAATTCATGCAGTATCAGAACTGTTTTCTAAATGAAATTTAATAACATAATGATACTTATATAGGTTCTGTGTTACACCACTTTCCTGTTCAGATCCACAGAGTTAATCCACAGGCAGTAGGAAGTAGTGAAGAAGGGGAGGGGGAAATGCAAGATTAAGCAAAAGGCTTGAAAAACTAGGCAGCAAAGGAGGAAGCAAATTGAAAGCTGCTTAGATTTAGTGTAGCTGTAATGTGTGTTCTGCTTATTTACATAAGTTCTATGTGATTATCTTCTCTGCTGTTCTGTAAGAATAGTCCTCACTGTAGTATCTGCTGCAACACATGGTACTTTTGTTATCTCAGCTATGCAGCCCTCTTATTAAAGAAACACACTAACCAATATGTAACTTGAACTTTTGACCATTCCCAGTGTTTGTACATGATGGATTTGTTGCACTGCTAGCAGATGCAAAGGGACAAGTTTGTCTTCCCAGGAGTGCAAATTGCTCTGGTTTTATTTTAGGCTTTGTAAAATTCTTTTTAGGTCTTTTTAGGTTTGTTTGTTTGCTAGACAGTACATACTCTCCATTCTGGACTTTATTTTGATACAGTTCTGAGTCCAAGTATTGTACTTTATTACTTGGAAAACCAAAAATTTTTAATAAAATAAATAAAATAAATTTTTTCTAGCATTTTTTCAATAAAATACTAGACTCCATTCTCTGCCATAATTTCCCTCAAAGGTTCTTTATTTACCCTGAAGTTGTCTTAAAAGTATCATTCATTTGCTAAGGAAGAAACATCCCACTCTGTCTTCATTCTGTTGTACTGGCAGATAGGATGTGTGTCTTCTTGTTCTTGTCTATAGAGTGTGCATGTGTGTCAGCAATGCTGTTTATATAGTATCTGATATTTCACTCACCCACAGGAAACCCAACATCATACTCTACCTCTTAGTCCTGAGGGTAATGGCTTTTGTGTGACCCATCTTTCATTTTAGTGGTGTCATTTTATCAGGCAGAAGAAGACAGGAGTCAGACATGGCATTGGATCAGTTTTGGGACAAATAAGTTGCTTGTAGTTCCACTGAACTCTTGATTTTTATACCTGTGTTATGTTGAGGTTGCTAACTCCTTGCTGGTCCTTTATAGAAATATCAATGTAACTTCAGGCAAATGACAAAAGAAAAGGAGAATATATTTCAGATATTGGATTCTTCCTTTGGAATTTTACCATAGGTAGGTATGTGTAGTATGGTATAATTCATAAGAGCACTTATAAATAAAACATTTTTGCATTTTTGTCTGATAAGGTGGCTTCATCCTTTTCAGCTGATCTTATTTTTTGGTATTTTTTCCAAATGGGAAACAGACTAACTTTTAGCACATGTATGACAAAGCAGTAGTGGGATAACCCTTGGAGATGTGAAGCATTGAAAAAGCACAGAGGTGTAAGTGCTGAAAAATTACATCCAAGAGCTCTCATCTCTTAGTTATGAGGTAATTATAACTGAAAATGAAGAACATATAATAGCTTAGAGTAAATACTTACTATTTAACCAACCTACACTAGTGCTGATCTTCAGCCTATATGTATTAAACTGTCTTTCCCTCCTGGTAGCCACCTTCATGCTCTTTTTGGGGACAAAATCTACACATTTCTTCTGATATCAAGCACAATAGGAAAATTAACCAGACTAACTGCTCCATCAGCTAAGAATGGCCAGCTAGCACTGCCCAAGAAATCAAGAAAAAAGCTAATTTCTGTGCCATCCATGACTGAACAAGCAAGTTTTCCCATGTTGAATCAAAATTAGATTCACACTCCACTCCTGAGAGTCCCCTTACAACCTCAGAAGCCAAAAGCTTGGGTGTCCTAAGAGCTGCCTGGTGGGTGATGGGAGTAATGCCACTGGGCAGAGTCAGTTGGACACAAGCCTCCAGCTTTTGTTCTTGATTAATGAAAACATTCTTGGAAAATGTTTTTTTGCTTTAGTTCATCTTGCACTGATCCAAGAATTTCAGTTCAAGTAGTACAATATGAATGCCCCCAGCCATTGCTCTTAATCATGACCCTGCTTCCAAGAAAATAACCCAAAAAAAAAAAAAAAAAAAAAAAGAAAAAAACAGAGTCCTATTCTGTTATTCCTGGCTGGAGTGCACTGTTGGCCAGCCAGCTTTGAACACTTCAACTTTGTTGGTTTGCTTTTTTTTAAGTAGAAGTAGTAGCAGTAGTACTATTTTCAGTGGAGTCTATCCAGCAAAAAAAGGACAATACAGCCAGTAGTGTTTTCTTAGAGTTTCTGTGACTGACTCTCCTGAAGTAGCATAAGCAAGGGCAACTCTGAATTGGCAGTGAGAAGAGCTGTTATTTCTTCAAAGCTTTCTTTCTAGCCCATAGAGTAAAAAGCTCCCTGTTCTATTCCTTCTCTGCCTCTGTTTACTCCAATCATAAAGCGGATGTGATATTTTCTGTTTTAAAACACATCCAGGGATGGAAAGCATTACCCAAGAACTAATTACTGTTATGCTTAAACATTCCAGGGCTGCAATTGATTTTTATGCCTTGATAATTGTATTTCACGAGGGTAGAGTGGGCAACCATCCATCAAAATTCCTGGCTGTGACTGAAATTCTAAGAAGACAGAAATTTGGTGGTACACACTCATTGATAGCCATGGTTATGAATAGCCCTGAAACAAAGCTTTGAAAGAATTCACAGCCTCTTCAGATTGATGTTATTTATAGCACAGCCCAGGATGAGGTGAATTTAAGTCACGTACAGCTTGTTTAAAAGCAGGGGAAATTTTTATCAGTCTCCTGAATGCTAATAGATGAAAGACTCTGTTCAAATCTATAGGCTCATACAGTAGACAGCATAGCATGAGATAATTGGTGCTGCTGGCATTTGGTGTCAAGGTTAACATGAAATAAAGTCCTTCTACAAAATTATTATTTATTGTTTTCTGCAGATGGATTTGATTTGTAGCTTGGAAGTCTCACAAAACCTCTGTAGTACCCAGAGGAAAGTAAAAGAAGTAGAATAAATAGAAAGAGTAATAGGTACATAACATGCTTTTAGAAATAGGTCTACTTCAGACTGCTTCTGAAGTCCTTACTTGGCACTCCTTGCTAAATCAATTTTGAGCAATGGCCACATGATTTGACTGATAACTTGATAAGTGGTTGTATGGAACAGAGCCCCACTTTATAACTTCTTCGTTTCATACCACTGAGATTATTGAAGAGCAAAGATCTCAGTAAACCAGGAGTTGCAAGTCAAGGAGGTCAAGGAGGAGTCACATCTTGATCTGACTGCAATATGGATAATACAGACATTATGTCCTGGCACCCCAACTTCCATCCATGCATATGCACACTGTGCATGACAATTTCAGAGCTCCCATCTCATCCAGAAAACCCTTGTGTAGACCTTGATTGTCTTGCGGCAGAATAACACTGAGACATTGGTTCTGAGAAGGACAGATGCAGAAGCAAGATGACAGCAGTAATAAACTTGGATACTGTGTGTTGATGTGGAAGAGACTGATAGACAAAACATTGCTCTGGCAAAGCAAAACCACTGCAATGTGGAATGAAACAAATCAACAGGACTCAATTCACAGTGCAGGAGTGCTAATTTAAATTGCATAACCTTTCACAAATGTACAGAAATGTAGCTTTCTGTGTTGATTATAAAGAATCATAGAATCATAGAATAGTTTGGGCTGGAAGGGACCTTAAAGATCATCGAGTTCCAACCCCCATGGTATAGGCAGGGGGCTACATCAGGCTGCTCAGTGCCTTGTCCATGCTGGTCATCTCCAGAGAGGGGGCATCCACAACCTCTCTGGGAAACCTCTTCCGGTGTTTCACTACCCTCACTGTAAAGAATTTCTTTCTTATGTTGAGTCTAAATCTACCAACTGCAACAGGGAAGATGCTGGTTGTGGTCCTCTCATCCGATATCATATTAAAAAGTCCTTCCCCTGCCTTTCTCTAGGACACCCTCAGATACTGACAAGAATTTTTGAGGTCCCCCCTGAGCCTTCTCTTCTCCAGGCTGAACAACCCCAACTCCTTCAGCCTGTCTTGCTCCAGCCCTTTGATCATCTTCATGGCCTCCTCTGGACCTGCTCCAATAGCTCAATGTCCTTCTGCGATGATGCAGGTCTGGACTTAGCCATTGGAACACAAAGAATCATGTTGCTGAAAACTTTGGAAATCTCTGCTGCAGTAGCATTGAAATTACTGCATAAAACATCCTAATTGAAGAGGTAGACCTGGATGCCCAAACCCAGGATTCACTAAGCCTAGCTAAGAGAATTCAGTGACATCTTAACTAGCAAATAGAAAATGCCTGAAAGAAAAAAAAATGTTTATTCACCTTTTTTCCCCACCTTCCCACTGGTATCTCTGTTGCAGGTGGTTCTGTGAAACAAGGATTCAGAGACAAAATCTGTATCCAGATTCCAGAACCAACTTCCTACTTTTTCCAAACTAATCTAATGATTAAAACATTTCCCTCTTCAGCCTGAAGCTTTCAGTACCCCCACTCCTGTACCACCTGCACCTCCTACCCAGAGTGTCCTGGGGAAGTGCTGGGATGAGTGAACTATTTGACACTTCTCCTGCTTTCTGGATCACTCTGCATCCTGGGGAAGAAGGCCCCATGGTGGAGCTTTAAGCCCACAGATAGAGGAAAAGATCTGAGCAGATCTGAAAACTCAGTGCTTCTTTCTTTTCAGGAATGCCCTATCCCTAACCTTTAGCCTCACTTGTGTATCAAAGCCCTGTGTGGTTCATGTAGGCTCTTAATATGAGCAGCCTGTAGCTCTCACGCATTAACTTAGGTGAAAAAAGATATCTTTTTTCTATCCTCTATGTGTGAGCATTTATCATTTTGCACCTCTGACTAACCTTAACAGGACTTGAGGGACTTGCATTGAGAGAACAATTAAACTTTTTCCAGTGAATGACATCAGTGCAGCCCTTGGCACATTTTCACAAATCACTTCTCTGTGCTACATACTAGGACTGTATGGGGAAATATGGGCAAGCTTCACTCCTGCAGTTCAGCTGGCTCTACTCCTTGGAAATGAGCTGGATAATCCATCTCAAAAAGAAGTTGCTATAGGCAGTGAAGTTATAAAAGTTATTTATTTCTTTCATAATAACCCCTGGTTGATTGAGGGGGGGGGTGTGT
Source organism: Turnix velox (assembly GCA_013400935.1). Taxonomy (NCBI): domain Eukaryota; kingdom Metazoa; phylum Chordata; class Aves; order Charadriiformes; family Turnicidae; genus Turnix; species Turnix velox. The sequence goes on along the minus strand of VZTY01025813.1, from coordinate 52,801 downwards.
AGAAAAAATATCAACTGAAAAAAAACACAACCCTGTTCAATAAAAGACTCACAATTTGTATTTCTGTGCTTTCATTTAACATCTAGACACCCATATGCATTTACTGTTTTGCTGGGAGGGTTTAAAGACCCTGAGCTAATTATAGGACAATATTTTCTAACTTACAAGGGTTAATTTGAAAGCACTGGTAATGATATGCTATTCCTGGCTAGTAAACTGAAAGAAGTGTCTATTTAATTATAAAGTATGTAAAAAAAAGCATAATCATCTTGTAATGTAGCAGCTCTCATCTGGATCATTATTTTTGTGCACACTTATAAACACAGTGGCACATTATTGGGTTGTTTAACATTTATGTAAATATAGTTATTCTACAGAATAAGAATATTGACAACATGGGTAGGCTTCTTTTTATTTCACTATGCTTATTTCATTTATGTTTAATATGTTTTTTCCCTTTATCAGAAAAAGAAAACAGCAAAACTTGAAAGAGGTGGGCAAGACAACAGGAACCATTAATCTTGCCTAAGAGTGCCTCAGAATGTTTTCATGTAGCCTTTTTAAAATTTACAATTAATTTCAAATTAATTAATTTCCTTGTAAAGAGCCATGAAATGTACTGCCTGCAGGAATTATCAGCAACCAATGAGATGAACTAAAAGAGCAAATTACATTTTTTCCCTCACTCTAAGTCAGTTACAAACAGTACAGGTTGCTCTTCCACTAACATTTCTGAAGAACTGAGATGTAAGAAACTTGAAGAACTAATTACTGAAAATATGCTGAGAAATTGAATGTCATTTATGGGAAATTTTTTAGTCCTCTTTTTCACAGCAGAAATAAGAGTTTCATGAATTCTTTGCCTTTCTTCAGGTGGCAAGTGCTGCTGGGAGTCATCAGATGGCATTAGCTGTACTCATTGCAAGGATCAATTGCATGGAGAGGTTATGAGATATGAGGCAACTGCAATGAACCATGGAAGGTAAGAAGGCAGAGGAGGATGGTCTCCATAGTTCATCTTGTATTCAGGTTTCATGTGGTTAAAGGAGAGGCTCCTTAAAGGTTTCAGAGCACATCATTGAGCTACTGTGTAAGGTCTCTGTCAGATTGCTGGGGACTTCTTCTTGTAGCAGCTGTCAGTAGACAACCTGGAGATGTTTATGCCTGTGGGTGCAAGGATAAGTTAGTGAAGTTAATTGCATACCTCATAGAGGCCATTCTTGAACTTCTTGAAAACACTGAAGTTCTGTGAAGTACGCAAAGCTTTTGACTGGAGGGAAGCTGTATGTCTCACAGAAGATCAAAGAGGGAGTAAAGTACATATATTATGGCTGTACAGGGGCATTATATATCACTTCAACAGGATGAAGTATCTTAACTCTTCATCTCCTGGATTTAAAAACTGAGATTTACTAAACTAGATGTGCTGGAAGGTCACAAGTAACTACAAACTGTCTTCAGCAGTTTTTTTGCTACAGAATTTCCTTGACTTTATAATAGAAGGAGAACATAAAAAGTAATTATTCATAGTTATCTCAGTAACTACAACTGGAACCACTGTTCTGACCATATTTAACAGGAAGCCACTTCATCTTATTGGAGGAGAACAGAGAGAAGGTCCACAATTCCATTTATGTAGTTACTCTGTTCCACTATCTGGAAGTCAACCATGTGAAAGAGAACTGATGTGTTTCTGTCCTGTCTTCCACTGTCTCCTAAAACATACAGGTTCACATATTTCCCTAATTATTTTCCAGCTGATTTTCATTGAATTATTCTCTCATTAAGTCACTAATTTCCATTTTAGAAGCTACTTGCATGCAAGATCTTGTTCTTCACATGTTAGGCTCTCTCATGCTGTCCACAGCTATCATAGCAGATGACTACTGACTGATCCCTTGGAGGTGGGTTAACTCTTTGATCATCTTGTCTGAACTTGCATATTTACATAGGAGAAACCCACCTCAAAGAAAGTGCCCTATGAACAAGAACATGAGGAATTGTTACTCTAGATCAGCAAGCCTACATGTTCATGTGAGGAAACTGGAAGAGCTAGCTCTCACAGCATTCAGTCCAGGCTTTCCAGATCCCACTGTATGTAAGGGAAAAGCAGGATGTCTAGTATTTCCTGCTATCAGCCTTATTTGTAAAACAAAGCAAAATATTTTTAGTGGAAGAACAAGAAATTAAACAAGTTGTAACACAACACTCCCACCCTTTTAATTATATGGGTAAGGAGAATGCATGGATAGTATTTCCACTTACAATCTTTTTACTTACTCTATTTCCCACCTCTATAACTTGTTTTGGTGCTTCTTACCTTATTTTTCCATTTCTCCCAGTTTGTTCCTTCTGTCTCAGGTGTCATTCTCTAAATATACCCCACAGGTTTTCATCCTTTTGTGTGATTCCCTATCTTGAAAGAACTTACATAGGGATTGCAATTTCTTTTCAAACATAACTTGGGCTGTCTTATGCTATACAGCAATTACACTTCCCAGTGAGAAAAAAAAAAAAGTCAAAAAAGGTGCCTTGCTAAAGGCACAGAATATGTTTACACTGACCAAGTGGCATGATCAACCTAATAAATGTGTATCTGTGCAGCTGTTGGAGAGGGTCCAGAGAAGGGCCACGAAGATGGTCAAAGGGCTAGAGCAACTGCCCCATGAGGACATGCTGAAGGAGTTGGGGTTGTTCAGCCTGGAGAAGAGAAG
>VZTY01025813.1:36242-50034 GCA_013400935.1 Turnix velox | reverse complement strand
ATGCCCCCTCTCTGGAAGTGTTCAAGACTAGGCTGGACAGGGCACTGGGCACCCTGGTCTAGTGGGAGGTGTCCCTGCCTATGGCAGGGGGGTTGGAACTCGATGATCTTTGAGGTCCCTTCCAACCCGGACTATTCTATGATTCTATAAGTCAGTACTGAGAATGTCAGCCAGGTCTAAATATATTTCTGGGCCTTTACTTTGGACTAGTTCTGATCTGGCTGTGCTGCTGAAGCTCATTGCCTGTGTTTCTGAAGTACATCTTCAAGTTTAGTTTCATCCAAAAGGAGTTTGCATGCTCTGAGACTACTCAGAGTGTGCAAACACAAGAATGAGGAGGATGAAGAGGGTTACTTTCAAACTAAGACAATAGTATAGCTGCATCTACACTGAGGGAAGAACTTTCCTCTCCCTTCCAATCTTTCCCTCTAACCTCTGCTTTAAGGTTCAAATGAACCCAACACAGCCTGCTCCTGCTCAGTGGCTACTGCATATGATGTCAGAGCACCCAGACCTTGGAGAAAAGGATAGTCCATATTTCTTTTGGCAACTGTGTCTACGAAGGCTCAGTGTAGTATGTTTTGTTTTGCCTAGTCTTGTTCCTGCATAGAAATATGATTTTTTTTTGTTAATATCATTTTAGTTTGGCTTATGATTCAGTAAAATAGAGAAAAGACATAGTTCTCTTAAAGCACTTCTCTAGAAATTTCCATGTCTTTTTCTCCATGTGCTTAATTCCTTAGTTCATTTGGGTTAAGACATTAAAGCCACTTATAAACTTAGATTCTATTTGGGTAATACTATGACACACTGTTGATTACAAAGTCATAATTATTACATCTGGGCAGACAAGATGAACGATATTTAGCAAAATGTGTCATGTTTTCACATTTTTTTATAATTGCATATTCTCTCTTTAAGGCCCCTTTGAACCCAAATCATTCTATGAATTTTGCTTTCCCCTTGGAACTCTGACAGTTCAGTTTTGGCTTTCTCCTTACAGCTTTTTGAGTGGTATCACTGCCTTCACAGAGTTTTTTCCAATGATACAAATATGTGAAAACATGTGAGCACTTTAAGATTTTTTCTAAAAATGCATTACAAAATCAGAAACAGCAATACATACAGAGGGACTTCTGGGACCACTGAGCTTATTCACATTTTCTCCAGGCAAGTGTCTGAAGAATAACTCTTTTCCTAAACTAGTTCAGTGTCATTTTATATGTAGTTTAGCTTAGCAGTTCCATTTACTGCCACTGGAAAACTACTGTAGAGTCTCATGTATATCTGGGTGAATTAATTTTTAATTATTTATATCTACTTGCTCTCATCCCACACTGTTCTCTGCAACCTGATATTGAAATATTTCCTATATTAATAGAAAACTTATTTTTCTTTATTTTCTTTCACAATTTAACTCTTTTTTTTAAAAGCAGAAAGCATCATTAAATGAGGAAAAAGTTACTGTTTTGTAAAACAGCACAGATAGACTTTCATGCTTTAGCTGATTTTATTTAGGATCTCAATTACTTTTTTCACAGGAATGGCTTGTTGATGATGTCATCCTTTTGCTAACAAATGTATGAGTATGTCTTTCTTCTTGGTCCAGCTGATTAATATCTGGCTTATAACAGAGATGCTTTTTACTAGTCCCTGATATCATCTGAAGCCTGAACTGTTGCATTTAATCTACTGTTCCAGCCCTTGACACCATTCTGAAATTCATTGTCTCAGGGACTAATCATTAACTAGCCTTCTTCTTGGGCACCGAACCCTTTGTTAATGCTTATTTCAGTACTACCCATTGCCATCTTCCTTTTTTAAACAATTTATATCCTATTTTATAAGCCCTTATTGACATCATGAAGTTCCACATGGACAGCTGCAGGGTCCTATATCTGGATTGGGGCAATCCCAAGCACAAATACAGGCTGGGCAGAGATGAGATTGAGAACAGGACTGAGAAGGACTTGGGAGTGTTGATTGATGATAACCTCAACATGAGCTGCCTATATGTGCTCATATTAAATCCAAAACACAGCACTATAGCAGCTACTCTGAAGAAAATTAACTCTGTGCAACCAGATGAAAGGAAGGCAAGTAGATAATTTGTCCTTTTTAGATTGATAACCTTAGTTATTACTGTACCAGAGAGTATCTTAAATGAATCTGACGAGGGATGTCTTATCTTTAATATTTTTCTGTGAATATCCATTAAGTTTGTGGACTTTCAAAAAGTAATGCTAAAATAAATAATCTTCCCATTGTCTTCCTTTTTTATAGAATCATTATGTGATTTTTGTTTTCTATCAGTAAAGGAAAGGGCTAAGAAACAGTTTGGTCCTATCATTATTAGCACCATTTGTCTTCCTGTTATACTTGGGAAGAGAAGTAATTTCTTCTACAGTGCCAGATAGTATTTAATGACTTCATGCATTATTCAAGTTCATCATTAGATTTAGAGACACAGGACTTGTGCTACAGCTCTCTCCAGGAATGACACTGACAAAGACATACTTTCCTGCCTTCGTATGTGGTTCTATTTCTATTTCATTAGTCTACTTTGAAGTCAATGCTAAGAATTTGAACATCCTGGTCAAATAAATCTTGCTCTAGTTATAGACTTCCTGAGCAAGATATACCTTTAAATACCTGTTTCAGTCAGGTTTCCTATTTAACAGTATATTTCTTGTCCTGTAGTATCTGCTGGGGTTTTTTTTTTTAATTTTTCAGCTTTCTCCACTGAATTTCTACATACATTTCTATTATTTCCTACTGGTGACACCAATTTCTCAAGTAGATGAGACATTTGATCTTTTGCTAGTTATACCCCCTCAGATGACTACTTTACCAGCATTATTTATACTGTTAGGTGGTGAATTTTTTTTATTCTTGACATCTATCCTCTACCTTTTGGCATTCCTTTTAAAATCACCATTAGCCTGACCAGCTCAATTAGATAAACTAAGGGAAAAATCATTGAGATAGAGTTTCTACCTAGCTTGAAAAACATGCACACAGGGAGGCTACAGAAAGTTGTAATTCTTAATTTAAGCAATTCAAGCCCAGGGCAAAACCTGAAGCTACCTAAATATTTTCCAAGAGCCATGAAATACTAGAGACAATCTACTCCTGTAGCTAGTCCAGTGCCTAGAGTATGAGTAGATACATTAATGTTTTTATCTGCTTTACTCAGTGGTAAAATACAAGTAGCTACTATGGCAACATCACATGGTACATTTGTTATCTCTGAATGAGAATGTGTTGAAGGAAGTAGCAGATCACTATGCCATGTGTGCTTTCATTTTCTGGAATGTTTTCAAGGGAAAACATCTGTTCAGATATTTTCCCTGGGATTATGGATTTAGTTAAAAAATGTGAAGAGGAAGGGATGCATTTCTCTCCCTCTCTGCACTCTTTTTTCTTCTGCTATAAAACTGCTTTTTTTTTTTTTCTAAGAAAGTGCAGCTCTTGTATCCCATATTTTTTCCCTGAATAGACTCTATCATTTAAATTTTTAGTAATTTCTATAAGTGTGTAGAAAGCTAAATATTCTTTTGAGTGCTTGAGTAAAGATATTGTGGGTAGATGGGAAGGGAAGGTATGGCTGGGACGTTAGCCAAAATTTTTCTGTATTTGCTGGAAGCATTATTTTAAGATGGGAACATTTTTATATACCTCCTCATAACATTTCATAGAAAATGAAATGAATTCCAGGAATTCAAAATAATTGTATTCCACTCTTGACATGACTACTCAGGTGTCATCTGTAATGCTAGGTATGCTTTTTAATACTCATATGGTTCATATCTTCCTCATATGATATCCTCATTCTTGACTTTGGATTGCAAACTCCTTAAATTCCTTTCACTTCACTTCAGACATCTGCAGGATCGACTTTTACATCTCAACAAGCTGTCTAGACTTCCTTTATATTCAGTGGAAAAATGCAGAAACTTAGGTTGCCACTCATCTGGACAATTTTCACAGAATCACAGAATGTCAGGGATTGGAAAGTATCACATGAAATTATCTAGTCCAATCCTGGACAGGGACAGGAACACATAGACAAATTTTAAACATCTAGGTTAGACTAAGATAAATTGTATCCTAAAAGTGACCTTTTTTTTTTACTAATTAAGTTAAAAGAAAAATGTCCTATTATAAATATCAAAATTTGGACAGAAATTTGCCTTTGTGAAGAGTTCTACCTCTTTATGTGCTTTATTGATGTTCACATTGGTATTTATTCTTGGTATCTATCCTTCATTGATGTTCACATTGGTTACAACTGTGGTTTCTGTGTGATACTTGAACAGAAGCTACAATCAAAAAGTAAATTGCAGGAAGCCTTAGTGTTCTCTTTTTCTTAAGAGATCAAGGAAAATCTCCATCAAACAGGCACCTAGATGAGACAATTGGTTGAAAGAAGGAAAAAAAAAATAAACCTGTTGGCCAGAATTCCAAGCATAAACTCTTTAAAATATTCAGTAATCTTTTTGTTATTGCAAAATGCTTTTAGAAAGTACTGTTTGAAATTATAACTGTAGCACTGGTCGAATATTTTTAAAGAAAACAAACAAACAGACAAACAAAAATCCCAAAATAATCAGTTTTCTTTTCTAGAAACTGAAATATCTTCTCCTGCGAAAGGTTTTCAGTTCCATATCAGGATTTCCAGCTGAAATGCACTTGACAGAATCATTTTGACAGGGGCAAGTGTTCCATTAATTTCTTGGTTCATAGGTATATTCTATTTCTGTGATGCCCTGGTGTCCAAGACACCCTGATGATGCAGACAGCCATTACAATTCAGGACTTAGGAGAATTTTTGTCCGTCTGTGAGGGTGCCTAGAAACCAAATGAAATGCACTACACATCAAAAATGGGACTGAGCTGCTTCAGTTTGCATGACTGACACAGAGAAAGGGTAGTCATGTCACAGTTCTGGTTTTTTTAGACACTTTAATGAAGTAACTAGTCTCTAAAACACTGTGCCAGAATATTGTTCAGAAGAGAAAGCAAGGTTGAAGACTCTGAATTGCCTAATCTAGTTTTTATCTCTTCCAACTGACTGCAGTGAGTTAAAAGGGCAAGATCTGGAAATCCTGCACTTCGAAAGACCAAAGTTAGGATATGACTCATTTTTCACTTCCACTCAAATCTTCAGGGAGAATGCTTCTTGCTTATATAAGAAGAGGAAGATGTTTTATTCTGGAAGTTCTTTTATTCTGCATTCTATGTCTAAGGTTAAGGTGACATTGTTCCATATCTATGTTAGTAAGAACCCTCTCACAAATAAAACCAGTTAAAATTAGCAAGGGATTTGAAACTGAGGTAAATCTGAGCCAACCTTAAGATGAGCTTTATCTATTTCTGTCAAGCTTTTAATCAAAAGCTGAAATGACATCCAGATGCAAAATTCAGAATTCTGAAATCTCAGTCATTGTAATTATGAGATACTTAAACATTTACTTGAATAATTTTGGCACAAGTATCTAGTAACAAAGGCCAATTTTTTGAAGACTTGTAGATAATTTTGAGGTTAAGAGGCTTCAAGTTGCACTTGAGATTCACATCTCAGGTTAATCATCTCCATGCCAACAAACCAAGAAGTTTGATGTTTTTATCTGAAAGAACAGAAATAGAATTAATGAACAAGATCAAAGGCATAACTTAAATTTCAAGCCTTTAATTTTAGTCACGATGGTTTAAAGAGGGCATCTTCATGGTAACTTCATTTACTTGAAAAATATTGTAAAAAAAGCTATGAAGAAGTCAAAGAAGTCATCTTCAAAAATACAAATTATCAGTTAAAGAATAACTAGGAGAAGAGACTGAAAAAAACCATGAAATGGTAATTAATAGAAATAAAAAGGAAAAGATCTAAGGAGAAAAAATAAGAAAAAACAGAATGAATCTACCCTTGACTACATTTTCAGAACCTTTAAGATATCATGGGTTAAGAATGCTCAAGATTCTTCACTGCTTTATGAACTGAAGGATGGGAGATTAATAAGCATTAACTGTTTCTACTAGGAAGATTCAATGTCCACATGGCAGTAGATGCTACTCTTGACTTCTCCCTTGGGGACAGCTTGTTTTCCCAGGTTCTGTCACAGGAAAAGGTGGAAGTGGGACTGTGGCTGTTTTGCCTCTGTCAATAACCCAACTTCCTTAAGTGACTGCCTGCTTTGCCTCTGCACACAGCCAGTCCTGGTGGGAGAGTTTAGTTAAATCTCAGCATAGGAAGTATTCTAGAAGTCCCTTGTCAGACTTCCCTCTTTGAAGTCAGTCTCAGAATTCTTACCTTTCTTGAGTACTGTCAAGTGCTGCTACACATAAAAAGGTTTACTTTCCATCAGCCTATGAATATCTGCAGGATCAGGTCTTCTCTAGGTAAATATTAAAAGAGAAGTTTTCTCCTTACATTTTTGCACATTGTGCATTGAAAGAAGAAGGAAAGATTTCTTCATGGTGATTGTGGTTGATCTGCAAGATGCTCCATTATCCTCTGCAAGGTTTTTGGAAAGGGTTGACATACAAAGATATTCAATGAAGACTGAAGATTCATGTCAGACAGATATTGTGAAGCAGGTAGAAATTGGGATGAAGCCTAGACAGAGCCAGCTTGAACTGCCTGAAAAAAAAAAAAAAGGAGAGCTTCTCTCTGTAATTCATCCATATTTTTTTTCCACAGATAGTCTCTATATCCCATAATAGACTTATTTCATGGGATCATGTAAAAATATCCCTGAAAACCAATGGACATTGAGCCAAGGAAAACTAATTACATTTTGCAATTCTACAGACATGTAAATTTGTTGGGAAGAAATAAGGATTTTGGAAGCATATTCAATGTTTTTACTGAGTCTGCATTTTGGATGGTAACCTGACAAATTATCAGGGTTGTGTAAAAGATAATATTATGATAGTTTTCTTCACTGAGAAATTCACTTCTTCCTAACCTGATGTTCATTCAACATATGCCTATAATTCTCATTGATGTGCTGAGGTGCTGCTCTTGGAAATGAGACAGTATTGCATTACAGGTCTTGAAAGTTACAGTGTACTGTAACTACTGGGGAGGTATTATTGTATATATGATATATTATTTTAATTAGGAAAAGTGTCAATACTGGACAAAATATCTGGATATAAGAAGTGCTCTAATGGGTCAGATCAGCAGTCATTCTGACTGAGCATTCTGCTTCTGACATTGGCAATATGAGATGCTGTTCATGGAGAGGACATGAGCCTGGTCACAGTTGTCTGTCTCCCATCAAAATTCATTTATAACAAATGGAGAAGACAGATGTCTGCTTAGTCCTGTCAGCACTCATTTCTGAGTCTATTGTCCATGAATATGTCTAATCTACATTGAACCTGCTAAAATTATTCTCTTTCAAAACCTCCCGTGGCCATAAGTTTCAGAAGTTTAATCAGTTATTACATAAAGGAATACTTTCCAGATAAAAGTTCTATATACCATTAGGATTTTGCAGTTTATTACTCCTGCCTTTTCCTCTTGCTACAAAACTATTCCAACTTTTCCCACTTTTTTCTTGTAAGATGACTTTTCCATCATCTACTTACTCTACTTTGGAATTATTTCCAATTCCACTGTGTTTTTCTTGAGATCACAAAAGCACCTACAGAGCTGAGGATGGAGGTGCACCAAAGGATTTATGAGGACATATGACAAAGGTATCTGCATGGTATCATTCCAGTGATATTTGATACAGCCAAATATATTTGCCAGATCCTCCTATTGCTTCTTACCATTGGCATAATATTTATCTATTGGCTTGATTTCATCTTCATACCTGGAGATGTGGCAGTTTTCTCCCATTTTCAGATCATGAATGAACAATGAAATTGAATAAACCAGGTTCTAAAACTGATTTCTAAGGAACTCTTCTCCATACAGACTTTCATTTCACTTTAAAACCTAAAAAGATCTCCACTCTCATGACAACCAAATATCATAATTAGTTTTAATTTTCCTGAGCAGGTTTTTGTGAGAATAATTTTGAAAAGTAAACCAGCTTGTGCCCCCTTAAATCCCTATGTAGAATTATACTCTTGTAGGCATGTACTTTCCCTATTTCCATACTCTGAAGAGCTTCCAGTCTAAACAAAAGCATAACTCTGTTACCTTAAGAAGCTGAAATACAATGCTTCTCTCTAAAAATATACTACTTGCTCATATGTAGTAAGCTCTTTAAGACAGAGCCAAATTTTGTGCTTTCCATTCCTACAGAACCAAAGATACAACTCACATTATGGACTCTTGGGAACAGCAGTAGTACAACAATATCTAAATTCCATGTTAGGCTTTTTGCCTGTTGAGCTCAAAGCACTCATCAGTTCACTTCCTAAGGAAGGAAAACCAAAGAAGGCAAGGCACTCAAGTGGGAGAAGTGGAAGTTGTACCCAGATCACTCAAATCCCAGATGTACTACACATGATTTCACTTGAACCCAGGGATCCTAAATGTAAAGATGCATTAGTATTTTGACCACAGCTCATCTCCTCTCTTTCCATTAACAGTCAACTAAGTTAAATTCCCCACCTGAAGAATGAAAATACTCAGATTCTGTGGAAATTACTTTCAGAACTTATTTTATAATTAATTTCAGAACTTATTCCAGTTAAAACTTGTCCCATATCTTAAAAAACTCTTTTTTTTTTACTTAACAAGTTCCCAATCTTTACATTTCCCTCATCCCCAACTTCCTGTTTACTTGGCAAGCAACTTTCCACTCCCAACACCACATTTAACTGCTTCACACATAATCAGCATTCCTTTATTAAAAAGCTATTAATTATCTTCTCTGTGGCCCAATCTGCTTCCTATTGTGATAATTGTAAGACTCTCAGAGTTTCCCCCCCCCAACTTTGTTGACCGACCATTGGATTTAGAAACAGCACCACAAGGAATGCAGGCTCATCTTCATTTCAACATACTTAAGTTGCTTTTATCTGTAGGTTTGCCTTGAACAAAATGCTGTTCAAACTGTATTAAGCCCCAGATAAACCTCTCTTTCAGATTATGGTTTCCAACTGAACTCCTGTGCACTGAAGAGGGGGCAGCAAATTCTTGATTGTTTCAAGAAAAGCTCTTTGAGTAATCCCTTGAGCTTGCCTACAGGGCTTGGATTTCCTAATGGATGCTTTGATGACAGGAGATAAGAGGCAAAGGTACCTTTATTCTCTTAGAAATTGCTCCAAACAAACAACCTCGATGATTAAAGCTAATAGAAATACCTGGAAGATTGATAGCTTGCAAAGCATTGCTGAGTGAATGAATAACTTCCCCTTTAGTTCCAAAAGCTAATATTTGTCCACGTTTGCTGCCTTTTAAGAAAGTGCAACTTTTTTTTTTTGTATGCAGAGTGTTGACCAGGAACAAACAGACACCATTCAGCTATTATTTGAATTTTAAACAAAGCCTCCCTACTTTGGCTATTGAAGCAGCCTTCTACATGGGCTCATTTATAATAATTCAAACGTGGCACGGAGAGGGTCGCTAGAGTAAAGTACATGTAAGTGTGAACATGATACTCTTGTAAAAGTCTTTAATGATGTGAATGGGCAGCACACTATGGCATTCTATACAAGGGTTTTAAATTGCACAAAGAGCCTTTAAAACTTCTATATCTGTTCCCAAGCAGTGCACCTAGCAGAGAGTTGAGCAAATGGAAACCAAACTATGCAGCAAATAAAAGCCTTAAATTTACAATGCTGGATTATAAAACCGTGTCTTTCAACAGCAGCTCTGACTTATTTCATGTTCTGATGAAATCATTGCTTGCAAATGCCAAGAAATTCAGCTGTAAACTTTTGGCAATAAGGAGGCTCTCCTTGGAACTGCTGGTTTTGACAACATCTGTAAGTAAGGAATCCACTGCAGAACCAATAAAAGGGGCTGAAGAGACCAAAACTTTCACTAACACCTCATAACACAAAGGCAGTGCTCTGTGTGCCACCAAGCCCTGTTCCCTGGTATGTGAGTTATGTACATTCCAGAGTTCATTTCTAAAATGGGGGGTTTATGATTCCCAATGACACAAAGAGCACAAAGTCAGAGAGTGTATCACATAACAAAGCAATCTAACAATAGAGTTGCAAAGAGTCAAACATTTGGTTTTGAAGTGATGCAGCCCAAGGGTGGGGTGTTCTGATATTGAAAATTCTTCAGGCTTTCTTGCACACTGCAAAAGCAAAACCTTAAAGGGCTCTGCTCTGAGTGAGCAGAGGAATTAAGGAATTTTCCTTTTTATAGCCACATTGAGGAAAGACCCAAATTAATCTCATTTTCCTTACAAGATGATGGCGTATGGAGTTAAAAGTCAGAGGAGAAGTCAGGTAGCTGCAGAGAGAGGAGAGTATGAGTATGTTTTGAAAGCTGAAAATGAAATTATGAGCTGCTGTTGACTCAGGGCTTCCTTCACTTTGCCCACCTCATCATCTGTCCTCTGGAGTTCATCTACAGGGACCTAGTGAAAGGGAAGCTGACCTGTGAAAGGAGATTTAAAATTATGATTGATCCTCTGACTGAGGCTTGAATGTTCACTAACCTTTAACAACTTCTCCAGAATCATCTTAGAAAAAGGAATTCTGTTAAGAGGAAAGCAGAGATTTCTTTTAACTTTTCCTCCCCTTTGTTCCACTTGCCAGCTGCCCACTACTTTGACACGATATATGGTCCCCACAGAGGGCCAGGGCTCCCAGGCAAGCCAAGAGTGGAATTTGCTCTAAGTGACACTGCTTAGATTACATCCAAAACTTAGTGATCAGATCCTTTCCCTGTCCTTTGCATTCTGATGAGGGAAAAAGCTACCTGGCCTTTCTCTCTAACCTGGTCTCAAGCAAACCTCTAATCCCCTGCAATCAGAGACAGTGTAGTTTGTACCCTGATGCCTACCCATGGCTCTTTCTGCCCCATGTGCTGGTGCTTGGCAAAGGAGAGAATAAAATTCATTGTTCCATTACCATTGTCACCATTTAATAAAATGTGCTGAAAACAAAGATCTTACTGAAAGGAGTCAAAACAATTTTTTTTCATACTAATTTTCATGATTGGATTCATGAAGCCACTGTGTGAGAAGTTGGTTTTGTTTTCTGAAATAGTCTGGATTTCATATGGAGTGCACTTTCAAATACTTCTTTTTTTACATAGAAGACAAAGGAAATATTTTATTTACACTTTCAAGAAGTTCAGGGTCAGATCATCCCTGTTACAGCAGCAAGTCTTTCACAGAAAAGGGGCTAATAGCATCTGAGATTAGCATGTAGGACTTTGGGGATGGTGACAGACTAGATGATCAATCAGATCTTCTTTCCTTTCACAATCCCTCAGATTTTGGGAGCACACTCCACTAGGACAATATGGAGACAGGGAGGCTACATGGAGACTGGGTATATGAGACCTCCATGAAGATTTTGGGGACTTCTAGGTAAGGCAAATATCAGGCTGAATGTAGACATGCTCTCTCTTGTGCTTTGCTACAACACATCACCCCTTGCCTCTGAAGGATACTCAGCATAGCAAGAAAAACCTCTGAAATTATGCCCTTCTGCACTGCAGGCTTTTGAAGTTGTATTGGTGCTGGTCTTTCAGTCAGACACTGGGTCATAACAGGTTAATTTGACACAAGATTCCCTTCATCTCCAGCAGGAAAAAATAAAACTCTGTCCTAGTCTACAGTAACTAAACATTCCCAAGAAATCCTAATATGTGTACCATGCACTGTTCAGTGACAATAGGAGGGCTATTAAAATATTACTTGGCTGACAAGGCTTTATTGTGAGATGCTTAAACTTATACTTTCTCTTTGTTTACAGCATTCTGGTTCTTTGGTTGCTTCTTGGTTTTTTTTCCACTTACACAGTGAACTAGAAGCAGACACACTGACCCATTGCCAGTATTTCCTGATTTTCCTTAATGAGAGCAACCTCCCAGCCAAGTCTGATCCTGAAAACCAACATAGCTTATGAGAATGAAAAAAGAAAATATTAGTACTTAAAAACTGCTGTTAGCAATATGAAATACAAATAAATATGGTTTCTCACCCCAAGTGCTATGAGTTGTGCTGTGTAAATATTTTTTTAAAACCCACATCTAGAAAAGACTGAAAGTTAATCACAAATCCAAAAACCCAAACAGGTGGTTTTCTTACCATTTTCCATTATGTAATTAAATAGGGAAATAAGGATATGATTTTATATATCATGGAAATTAGCTAGTGCTAGTGAGAAAGTAATTATTCACTTCAATGTTCAGATTTTAGCATCCTGTTTTTGTTGCATGTTATGAAGAATCATAGAATCACAGAATCATAGAATGATCTGGGGGGGAAGGGACCTTAAAGATCATCTAGTTCCAACACCCCTGCCATAGTCAGGGACATCTCCCACTAGACCAGGCTGCTCAATGCCTCATCCAGCCTAGCCTTAAACACTTCCAGAGAGGGGGCATCCACAACCTTTCTGGGCAACCTCTTCCAGTGTCTCACCACCCTCACCATAGAAATAATGTTCCATGTGATCCCTCAAAGACTTGCCATAGTAATAATTCCACATACTAACAACCACATGCAAGAAAGTGGGAAAGAAAAGCTCTATTCTGGAATAAACAACAGTTTCCTAGTCTGCTTAGTCTTCTAAACTGGTGACTCAGACCCTTGGTCTTCTCCTTTCAAGCCTGAGTGCAAGTGCTGCATCTTGGTACCATGTCTGAAACCATTGCCTTGCTGATTGTCCCAGAAATGGAGAAAAAGAATATTTTCTAAGTGTGCTTATGAAAAATAGTGTGTTCAATAAAAGTAGAGCAGCTCTACTGCTGAGAGGACCCTGTGGAGTTCAGGATTTCTAAATGGCAGAATAGAGCTCTTCAGCCCTTTGGAGACCCTGTCCTGTATTTGTGATGATCACAGCAGCATCCACTCCCTCTCTTTCTGGGTACACACACCCACTCCCATCCATGGACAGAAAGAAAGCAAAAGGTGAAAGTTAATATTCTTTGATACTTTTACAATGGTTTTTACAAAGTAGTATCCTTGTTTCTCCCTGATTATTAGTTTATATTCATAGTTCATCTCTTTTCTTGCTTTGCACCTTCAGCATGTGTTAGATTGCTGTCATGCTGTAGTTTTAGGTTGAAGTGGACAACCAGAACTTCCTTGTTAAAGGCAAGAAGTGTATGTTACACCCCAGCTAATCCTTTACTCCTCACAGATGTTGATTAAGGAGGTGGTTGCTGGGAGGGAAATTTTGATTTCCCATAACTATAAGCCATCAACAAAGGAAGAAGTTATGCCAATAGGTATGTGCTATCCTATACTAGAGAAAATTTTATGAAATTCACAGACAGAAGACACAAGAGATGAATAATAAAAGAATAAGTGGGTGTCTGAGTTGATCATCATTATCTCAGCTGATGAGTGGAGGTTTACTAAGTCCTAAGCTTTTGTCACTACTGATGTCAGGTCTTGGGAGCTGAGGCAGGCCCCCACTGAGGGCACTTGAGAAATCCCACCCTACTAGTCAAACAAACTATATTAGTCTAGTGACCTGTGATTGAACTCACTTGCCTTTTAAAAATAAACCTCTGTTCAAATCCAAAAAGCAGCATATGGTTAGTTCACTACATGGACTAATAATAGCTTACATCATCTTATTTTTAAAATCAGACCTTTTCTGAATTATAGGAACACCAGAAATAGTATTGGAAAATTCCAGAGCCTACCAATCCTGTAACTTAAAAGTGGCCAATCCTTTAAAAAAA
>VZTY01025813.1:0-12872 GCA_013400935.1 Turnix velox | reverse complement strand
GGTTGGAACTTGATGATCTTTAGGATCCCTTCCAACCCAAACTATTCTATGATTCTATGATTCTTTGACATCCACAACATCTCTGGGAACCTGTTCTGGTGTCTCACCACCCTCAGCCTAAAGAATTTCTTTCTTACATACAGCGTAAATCTATTGTCTTCCAATTTGTATCCATTACTCCAAGTCCTGCCATCCTGTACCCTATTATGAAGTCCTACTCCAGCCATTCTGAAGGCTCCCTTCAAGTACTGGTAAGCTAATATGAGGTCTGAACAGCCCCAACTCCATCAGCCTGTCCTCATAAGGGAGGTGCTCCAGCCCTCTGATCATCTTCATGGACCTCCTCTGGACCTGCTCCAACAGCTCAATTTTTATGTTGGTGTCTCCAGAACTGGACACAGTACTGCAGGTGAAACAGAGGAGCAGAGCAGAGGAACAAAATCAGCTCTGTTGAAGTGCTGACTACACTTCACTGGATACTATTAATACTGTATCTCGTGTCACTAATGAAGAAGAGCATATTTTAACCATATAGAAATGTACTTTCTCAAATATTTTGAATACAAGCTGTTTATTATTTTCTGAGGACTAGAAATAATGGATGTAAATTGGAAGCGGGTAGATTCAGACTTGACATAAGAAAGAAATTCTTTAGGGTGAGGGTGGTGAAACACTGGAAGAGGTTACCCAGAGAGGTTGTGGATGCCCCCTCTCTGGAGGTGTTCAAGACCAGGCTGGACAAGGCACTGAGCAGCCTGATGTAGTGGGAGGTGTTCCTGCCTATGGCAGGGGGGTTGGAACTCAATGATCTTTAAGGTCCCTTCCAACCTGAACTATTCTATGATTCTTGAAACATGCTTTTACAACAGCTCTTTTAGTGGCCACTGAATACTCCTTTACTGCAGCAATTTTGAGGAAACTTATTAAAAAATACTTTGAAAACCTACTCTCTTGGAGAACACTGGGTAATAAGTGCTAACTTTGCTGACAGAAATTGTATTTTGGCAAAAATCCTCTTGCCTGGAGACAAATTCTTCCATGAATTTGAGATGGAATTGTTCCCATGCTATCTCCATTCAAACCAGCTACGGGTCTGGACCACAGCTGAACCTCAGATTTACTCACTTAATTATCTGGCTACTTAAGGTTTGTCATAACTATGAAGTTATGCACAACTCTTTATACCATGCTCATAATTAATGAAAGAAGCAGCACAGAAAACAATGCTTATTAGAAACTTCTGGAAGCTGGTTGCATTCCTAGCCTCTGGATTATAATGTACTATTAACGAGTAAGCAAATGAGTAACAGAATAGAGGAAGATTATAACAATCATAGCATGTTAGCAAAGCAAGATTAAATAGTCTCAAGAATGCTGTGTGGTATGTATCTAAGCAGAATTATTTACAAGGTCAAGTAGTTTAGAGAGATGTCCTTAAAGGGCAATAGTGGAAGATTAGTGAATAAAAGCCAAAAATTGCTTTTTTTCATTTGCTTTTGTTGTTCTGCCTGGCTTCTTCCACTTTTTATCACAGTAAAAATTGTAAAAGTAATTAATAGTGATGGAGAGAGAACTCTTGTAGTACTTTGTATCTCCCACTGGGTCACTGTCACATTCTGTACCTGACACAGCCCACATATGGAGTCTAGTAGGTTTAGAAGGGACACTAGGAATCAAAGCCTCTGATCAGGACTCTTGCTGCTGTAAGACTCCCAAGCTGGATAATGCTTGTGTTTCACTTCCTAAACTGAGCTGGAATGAAAGCATTTGGCTTGCTTGTCCCTCAGATGACTAGAACAAAAGATATCCATTTGCCTGTCAGCACTTAGGAGACAGTCATTAAAATCTGTCCTCGAACACAGGCATTCCCAGTGATTTTACTGGAATCCCAAGGGAAGATTCTCTGTGAGAGTGCACCATAATTTCGTGGTAACTGGTAGAATTATGCTCATTTATACAACCTCTAGAGATAAGCTATATATCTGAGGCTGAAATGTGGCATTTTATTTCTAAAGCAGTAAGAAAAAATTTCACAGGAACTAATTCTGCATTTGACTGCACATTTGTGCTATTTGGCAACTTCTTTGTGAGCAGAACTGTGGAAATAACATCTCAGAGTGGGAGAGAAAGGTGTCAGCTGGTATTTACTGCCACAGAGGTTAAACTGGCTAAGATGTTTGCAGCATTTGCTGTTCTGTGTATGGTAAATACTATAAAGGTAGGTTGACAGAGTTCTAGGGGTGCTGGCTGGCAGAAGACTGTAGGAGTCAGCAGTGAGCCCTAGCAGCTAAGAGGGCAACCTGCATCCTGGGTTGCCTCAAACACAGATAACCATAACCAGATGGCCCATAGAGATGATTATCAGCTGTATTCAGAATGATAATCCCACCTTGAGGATCCTGTGCAGTTCTGGGTCCCAAAGTTTAAGGATATGAAGATCCTTGAATAAGTCCAGAGGAAGGCAATGAAGATTGTGAGAGAATTGGAAGAAATGTCCTATGAGGACCAGCAAAGGGCTTGGGGATTATCTAGTTTGGAGAAAAGAAGGCTGAGGGGTGACACATTGCTCTCTTCATCTTCCTGAGGAGGAGAAATGAAGAGATGCTGATCTCCTCTACCTGGGATCCAATGATAGGATGCATGGGAGTGGTTCAAAGCTGCACACTAGCAGGGTTTGACTGAAAAATAGGAGACATTTCTTTATCAAGAAGGTGGCCAAACAAAGGAATAGGCTTTCTAAAGCAGTGGTTAATACCCCAAGCCTGTCAGTGTTCAAGAGGCATTTGGACAATAATATGTTTTAATCTGGTCAGTCCTGAAGTGGTCAAGCAGTTGGACTAGATAGAAATGAAATAGTCNCTCCTCTCTTCTCCCCTCTCCTCCCATTCCATTTTATTTCATTCCACTCTTGTAAATTATTATTTTCTTGTGTTGTAGTACTTTCTTCATTCATTGCAGTGCCACAGAATGCTGCTACAAAACTGTATTTGAGAAAAAAAAATTCCAATGTTTCTGAAAACATGATGATAAGAATGTAACCATGGCCACAAGAGCATTCAATTCTGAGGTAATTTAAGCACAAACTGCATTGAGCATCAAAAGGGCACTCTACATATTTTGATTGGCAGTCATAGTAGTTTACAGTATGGCAAGCCTGACACCACAGAACAGAATAAAATATTATAATAAGAAGACTGATTGATTAGATAATGTCTGCACTGCACTTCTAAATGTGAAGCACTGCCAACTTAATGCTAAGAAAGCATTTGGATAGGCACTTCATGTATAAGCTTAAACTGAAAATTGCTCTTCTGATGAAGTGATGCATTTGTTAGACAGTAGCATTTGGAATTCTTTTGTGTTCATTCCAATTATTATTGTGGTCAAGCATTTTATAATGTTCCACTGAATAAATGGTCAATTATCCTGTTGTATAATAAACAGATAAGGTAATATTACAATTGTGATCTATCTAGGGCAAGCTTTTTCATTACCTAAACAAAACATTATTCTTTTGCAAAGCTAGTCAAGGCTGTCCTGGAAGAAAACATGTAGGAAATGACATCTTACAGCAACAACTTTCTGCTTTCAATTAGATGCCTAGGGTGATGGGAAGGCTTATCCTTTACCCTGGATCTAGAGAAACTGATCCTGGTTAATAAGGTAAATTCCATTTAACAGAGTAAATATCAAATTAAGACATAAGCACCCATTAGAATATTTAATTTGCAAAGAAATATAGAAGGGGTGGGGGATAAAAGCAGAAAAAATGTAGGTCTCTTAATCAGACAATGTTAGGAATCTGAATGACACAGCCAAGGACCAGCGGCCTTTAGGACAAAGACTGCCAGACTAGCAGATTAGAAGCTTTTCATGCACTGTTGAAATCTCAAAACTCAAGGAAATATTGACCATTTTCTGCCTTCAGATATATCCCTAGCCATGACAACAGCAGTAAGAAATAAAGAAAAGCAGATTTTGGCAGGAGTATGCAGCCTTCTATAGGAGTCATAAAAAATATCATTATAGAAAGTGTTATTTTTTTATTAGCTATGCAGTTAACGTGGTTAAAAGTCTTTCTGTTTATTTTCATTGAGAGTAAATTATGGGAAGAACTGATGGCACTGACTTTATTACAGTTGTCAAACTCTGATTTACGGACCAGCGGCCTCAGACCTCACATCCTTCCAAACTACTCCTTTGTTTAATACTCTTATTCTGGGTTTCCTTCTCAGGCTGGATCTTTCTGGGAAATTTCAGACAAAATTATTTTCTCTGTATTACTTTCTGGTAATTTTTTTTTCCCCCAAAACTGCATGGCTCTTTATTCTGGATCAAGGTGAGGTGGTTTGACAAGCTGTGCCTACTACTATCCCACAAAAATAAACATGAATGAAGGCTTTGTAGTGGGTTTGTAGTGGGTCTTTCTTCTCAGGAAAGACATGCTTGAGACAAAGTGCTCCAGGCTGTACCTCTGCAGTCTACTCCTATGCCAGATGTAGCCAGTTTTCATCCTCAATTTGTCTTCACCATGCAGCTACATTAAGGTCAGTGAGGCTGCAGAACTCATGCTGAAATCATGCTGAATTCAGGCTTTCATGATGTGATTTCTATCCAGAGAGCTGAGAGTAAGGCAGCATAGATACATCACTTATGCATAAACACACCCATGCATCATGGTTGCAAGGAAGACACACTCTCAGTGTTGAAGTCTGCTTCATAGGTATATTTGTGATTTATCTTCATTATGGAAATCAGAGCTGTTTGCAGCTTAATAGCAAAGATAGTTTGAAAGGAATTCTGTATAGGCCTATTCTGATCTCTTCTTTAATGTGGCTTAACTCATGATCCAGTCCTATATAATCTCTAGCTTCAGTGTCTTCCAGATGGGAAGTAGATCTGAACACTAGGGAGAGGTTCTCAGCTGCTATAGGTCAGTACATATCCAGACAAAGTAGTTTGTGCTGAAGAGTTGTGCAATGGACTATAAAGCCATAGTTTCTGTAAACTCCCAACACATTTGCTGTGGGTTTTTGGCAATGTGGCAGGCTTGGGAAAATCAAAGGCAAGGAAGTCCAAGCTGGAATGTAGCAATAGGAAATTCAGGAGAGTGCAAGGAAATTATATTCTATCCCTTTACCTAATATTCAGTCAAATGATCTTCTTAGAACTATTATAGAATTTTATACTGGCTATAGTTGGTGTATATAAGCCAAGATTTTGACCTAAAAGTAAATTTTGAAAGAGGGAAAAATAAGTGGATATAAGTGTAAAATGGAATAAAATCTCACATTGATCTTCCATAGCCATATTAGTAATATACTGAGTTTTTCTGGATTTTTTTTTACAAAAAAGAAGTATGTAAGTCTGGACTTCTAGGACAAGAGGAAACAGCATCAAGGTGTGCCAGGAGAGGTTTAGACTGGATATTAGGTGATATTTTATACTGAAAGGGTTATTAATCATGGGAACAGGCTGCCCAGTGAATAGAACACTCTCTGGATGTATGTAAGACACAGTAGTTAGAGGTATGATTTAGTGATGATTTTTGTTAGTTGATGGTTGAAATCGATGTAAAAGGTCCCTTTCCAATCAAGGTGATTCTATGATTCTGTGACTTCAACAAGACACAGAGTATTGAAAAATTTGGTAAATATCAGCTGTACTAGATAAGTTAGTATTTTACATGCAGAGTGTAGAAGGAATTAGCCAAAGCTCATTACAGAGGTGTCCTGAAAGGGCAATGACTATCAGAGGAAGATTATTTGTAAAGTTCTAAAATTTAATATTTTCCACAGTGATATGTATTACTCTAGTGACATTTGCTAATGACACAAACACTGATGATGTAATTAATGCCTATGTAGGGATGTGAGAAGTACTTGAGCATAACTGGGAATCTGGTATATGCTCTCCACTTTTGAAATACCACAGGCAGTGACTTGTAAATGTTTCTTCTTGCTTACTCAAATGTAAACTGAATGTGTTTGAAAAAGTAGCTGTAAAAATAAAAGAAAGGTTTTGTTTCCATGCTCCTACTCTGTGAAAAATACAAAAAATATCAATATCTGAGAGAATAAAACTAGTGACAGTAAATCAAATTAAGGTATGATTCTTGTTCAGAATAATGCAAAAAGGTGAGCAGTCACTAGCTCTAGCACCCAGACTTGTGGAAAACTTGACTGGGTGGAAGAGGAGCCCAGAGAGGTTGTGGATGCCCCCTCTCTGGAGGTGTTCAAGACTAGGCTGGACAAGGCACTGAGCAGCCTGATCTAGTGGGAGGTGTCCCTGCCTATGGCAGGAGGGTTGGAACTCGATGATCTTTAAGGTCCCTTCCAACCCAAACTATTCTATGATTCTATGACTGTATTTTAATGACCCTACAAAGGCAACTGACCCATATCATATATATAAGCATACGTAGTTGATAAATTGCCATGAATATCTTGGCATATCTAGGATATGTAAATAGTAAGCCAGCTTACTAAATCCAAATTAAAAATTATTTAGGCCTGATTTCTTAAGCTTCCAAAGAAAAAATAATTTTGCCAAGTAAAAAAAGCAGAGTCATCAAAATAATTATGAAGTGTGAAATCCTACAAAATTTAATTGTAAAAGAATGGACATTTGGAGATGGAAATCACCTATAAAAAGGCATTATGTTGATGAATATCAGCAAGATGTTGATGAATATCAACAAGAAACAGGGGAGGTAAATTCAAAGTGGTTGTTGCAGCAGGCAAAAATCCTGACCCATTCCAAAGCAGATGAAAGAACCAAACATGAGGGGAAGTGAGAGATCTGACTGACAATAAAACACTTGCATGAAAATGAAACAATTATACATGAATAGGGTCATATTCAGCAAGGTAAGGGACATGCATAGCAAGGGCACAGATGCATTAGATTCACTTTCATATGGACATCATCTTGCAAAACAAAACAACTGTTTAGCATTATGGAAGATATGCATGAAATGCCACGGGTAATTTGTATTAGCTTTCAACTAAGCAAATGGTAACAGAGGAAACTTGGTAGGACAGAAACATTTACTGGGGTAGTTAAATATTTCTTTAAGCCCATTCTGTAAGAAACATAAAGGATGTGCATTAAAAATACATATATTTGCCTTTAGGTAGTTATACTGTTTGGCTCATTTTCTTCACTGTGGCATTTTGTATGCTATTGCCAACTTGAAGAACACAGAATTACACAGAATTCAATTTGGCATGGAAAGGAGTTTAGTAACATCTCCATGTGTCTCTCTTTGTCTCCATTCAACTTTCACATGTGACTAGTTGGATATGTCAGGATTGACATAAAAAAGAAATTCTTTACAGTGAAGGTAGTGAAACAGTGGAAGAGGTTGCCCAGAGAGGTTGTGGATGCCCCCTCTCTGGAGGTGCTCAATGCCCGGCTCTCCTTGAAATTGATTTTCCTGGTCTAGTGGGAGGTGTCCCTGCGTATGGCAGGGGGGTTGGAACTCACTGATCTTTAAGGTCCCTTCCAACACAAACTATTCTATGATTCTAAGAAAGAGGCACTCCATCCTTCTGTTTGAGTACTATAACGCAGCTAAACACCAGGAATTATGAGAGCAGAAACACATTTTTAAATTTAAATTCATTTAATATAAGGTAATACTACAAATTAAGCATGTAACAAAGCCTGGACCCAGGCTGAGGGTTTAGAATTGATCCATCTTCCAGAAATGGTTGTGTTTTAACATTATGTATGGCAAGAACACCCTTTTGAGAGGTCACTTTTCTGGGAGGAAACCATCAGAGAAGTAGGTGTTGCACAGTCAAACAGCAGAGAGGTAGGTCACAGAAGGCATGGAATAGTTGGATCTGAATCAGGACTATAATATGAAGCCTGAGACTTTATAGCTTACACTATAATCCCCTACATTCCTACCTGATGTATAATCCCCTACATTCCTACCTAATAGAACCTGATGTGCTATAGGCAATGGAAAGATGAAACCTTTGAGAGGGAAGAGGTAGAGATTAAAGGAAACAAATAGCAAGGAACAACTCCTTGTATATTAAATTTTGGGGGAGGTTGTTAGGCAGATGCAAGTTAAAACATTTTAACAGAAAACAGGCCACTCCATGTTCTCTTTGCAAGAGTGTGAGAACTTCAGTGTTCTGATACCTCTTAAAGTATTTGACGAGAGACTAATAGCCTGACAGGCTAACACTTCACTTCCTTCCAATTAGGAGACTCTAACATCAAAGCCAAGGTCCTCCACTCAGCAAGGGCTTACTTGAGTGAATTATAGAGGAGAATAAGTCCAGTAGCTTCTTGTTTTTTTCCCTCATGGAGACACAGTCCAGCATAGGCTTTAATAAGATGTTTGAGGTCAAAAGGTTCAGGTTCCTCACTGTGAGTTCTAGGAAGCTGCCAGAGTGTTTCAATATGTGTGGTGTTTGTAATGCAATCAGACAAAGCTGAAAACTCTATTACACAGTGTCATGTGGCTGACTTCCTTTTCAAGTGCTCTCATGTAGAGTTAACAGCAAGGAGTATGGGACTTTTAGTATGCTATGAATCTTCCATATTGCCATTTAAGCCTCCTGAAACTAATAATTCCTTTATTACCATTAGTTTTTGGCTGGCAGTAGGGGTATGACAGTAACTTCCTCCAGGTACCATAGCAGTTGTTTAGGTATTGATTGGTCTTCAGTGAGGAGTAGTGACTGTGTTTGATACATGGTGTTATTTTACTTCTAAGCACAAATCCCTCAGAGCCTAAAAATTCTACCATATACTCTTCTACTCCTATTTACTTGATTGGCAAAGAGAAATATAATACAATCCTTTTAACTCAGGCAGCCTTCTTCTGGTTAAAAAGCTCCTTAGATATTTTTTCATATGCATAGTATCTCGCTTTACTTCTTATTTTTAGTGGTTCCTACCATCAGGACTGGATTCCTCCACTTTTCAGCAATATATTTTATTTTGAAGGAGTTTAGAAAATACACATATACACTATTTTAATGCCTGTTTCACACACAACTGATTACAATGTGGCAATTGCTTGCTGTAATATTAAAATGGAATGAGAAAAAAAGGGGTGGGAAAAAAGGGAAGTGTCTCACATTTAACTATACAAGGGTCTGGATTCATCTCACCTTGCTTGAAGCCCTTTGTGGTCAAAGGGAGAGAGATCAACATCACTGAAGAGTAGTTAACGCCATAGTTTCCTTCCATGCAGAGCAGCTCAGGCATAACAAAGCCCGAAGATCAATGCAGAGGTGGTCAAATAACTGGAAGACACAGGACCTTTATCAGGGATGATCTCAAAATTAACATCTTGAGAGGACTGTCTGCAGCGTGAGATACTTATCTCAATAATTAGCACAAGTTTAGATGGAAATTATTTCTATACCACTTCACCAGTCTCCAAGTGAAACTCTGTTTTAATCCAGACAATCGTTTCCAAATCACAATTCCCATGCACAAATCCATGTATAAAATCCAAATACAATTCTATGCATTCTTACAAATTTCAAAACAAATCACGTGAAGTGAAAGTGCTTTTAAGTTCCACCTAGTTCCATAAATTCTCTGATAAATGTTGATACAATGTTTTTCTCTTACTTTGTTTTTTTTATTTTTCCCCACGTACTCCTAAGATTAGTCTGCATCAAAACCAATGAGTGGAGCTAGGGAAATCGAAAATTAATATAACCCTCTATCCCCAAAACCAAACTGAACTGCAGTAATGTTACTCTGTATAAACTGTGCACATTTTATGTGGGAATAACAAAAATCATCTTCAATATGAGGCACTTGTGTAGCAATACAGCTGCAGCCACCCAAGTTTTGTAAAAGAATTACTATTAACATTCATTTTGGTTTCATTAGGAAATCACAGTTCCTCACTGAAATATCATTGCTGACAGAGTGATATTTATGTGTATTGTGTCTTGCATTTTTCCTCCAGTAATATCCCTGAATTCCTGCAACTTCTAGATTTTTTTACTTCTCAAACCCAAAAATAAGCAACCCAAATAATTCAAAATCCTAAGAAGTTTTTTGATGTCTCTCTGTAGTTTCCTTCTTTCAAATTTTGGAGGTTTTTTCAAGGTTCTTTCCTTACCCTAACATTTTTTTTCTCTCTTCTTTCTTCATTAAATTTTTTGTGAAGAAGAGAAACAAAACTGTTGGTTGTTTTTTTTTTTTTAATTTTACAGTTAGGACTGTGGTTGAAGCCAGTTAAAAACTAAGCTTTCCCTGAAGGAAGGACCTTCAACATGAAGACTATAGACTTGAAAAAACTCCTTACAGTGCATGACTCATTCAGCACTGACACATCCACACGAGCCATGTAATTTGGCCTTTAGCCTCCAGCATCAGATTGTCCAGCCAAGTTCAAGGAAAATCTTAATGAGTATAGTCAAATGTTGTGCTGTAAAGAATATCAAATGTACACTAAATATAATAGAAAGATGAACAGAAAGATGAACTCACTTTTTGGTTGTGTTTTTTTTTAGGAAAAAGCATCTGTATTCCTACAGAAACTTTATTTCTTGAAAGTCTATTTTTTTTTTCTTTGATGCTAAATAGAATTGACTGTGTGGAATTCACAGGAATTCACCACATGTGTGGCTCCCCCATAGGGGCCTAGCTTCCAGTTCTTCTAAACCACTTTTGATTGAGGAAAACATTGACAAAGTTCCAGCTGTTTGAAATTCAAAATCCATCCAGCCATCTAAATACAGCTTTTTTATATTGTACAGTACCTTGAAAACATGAGGCATGTGGAGTATGTAAGTCCTTAAAGGCTTTTCTTTTCCTCCTAGCATTTCTTTAAAAGTTTCTTTGTGCAAACACAATTGAAGTTCCAATGGCACTTCTTTAACTAGTATATCTTGAGTCTCCTAACTTATTCTTCACACTCATGAAAAAGAAATGTAGATAAAGGAAACATAAGGAATTAAAGACAGCTCCCATATGTAGGTTACAAAAAATACATGCACTGCAGAGAATTAAATCTGATTAGTATAAACATTGTATACATTTTTTGCTATAAAAGCAAATAAATCTCACAAACCTCCCCACCCCCATTATTTATAATATTTATAATTCCTGACTGGATGAACTGTTGGTTTCTAAAAGTTATAAAGTAATAAATGACAATTTCAGGGTAAAACAAGAAAATCTTTCTTTTTCAAATTTCCCTTTTGGAAATCAAGATTTGGAAATCAAAATTTCCATAGGAAGAATTTTGAATGAAGAATTATGAATCAAGATTTTCATGTTTTTCCAGTGTTGTACATAGATAGGGCTTGCACTGGTTTTGCCATGTGTATGCTTTTTCTGCAAATTAAAAATTGTCTAACACTGTAATAATCAGATTGTGTTTATCTGATAATAATTTAATTGTGTGCATGTGTCTACAAGAATGTTATTTTAATTGAACAAAAACTGACTAGCTAAACTGGAAGTATAACAACTGCAAGTCTTCTATAAGAACAGCTTTAAGCTGATCATGAACACAACATGGAATGCTTTAAAATACATAAAATTACTCTGGAAATACTTTTTGCCTGTTTTCACTACAGCACAAAAGTCAGTCCTAGCAAGCTTTTGTTTGATTCCTTGATGTGACTGAAGAAAAGATCATCCTGGGTATTATTTACAGTCCATTTCCACACTAATCATATTATTCCAGAAAGTCAGTCTATATTTACTTGCCAGCCCCCACCAGCGAAAGACAATCTTTATTATGTAAAAAAATGGACATCAGAATATTGGTTTTGAAGTGTAATGAAATGATTTAATAACAATGTATCTTCACATTTCCTAAATTATTTTAAAACCTTAATGCACTGCAGGGGTCTGCCTCAGCAGCATAATGAAATGGGACAGTTCAGATTGCAACCTGCTGTTTGAGGTTCCCCCCCACATATGGAGCAGGATGACAGCCCTGTCTCCTTTCCTTTTTATCTTTCCTTCTCCTTCCAAGGGCTGGGTAATATTCTTGAAGAGGGGGATGTCACTCGGTATCTCACACATCCAGCTGATGATTAATTTACAGAGTGAAGATGAGGTACCTCTTAGAAGTAAAACTACTGCTACAGTTTGATCTTGAAAGTTGCCAAAAGATTCAATATATAGCTAACTGTTGGATGTCAGCAGAAATCTTAGCTGTTTAATTTTCATAACCAACGAAGTGGCCTCTGCACACACACTGTGGACATAGCTAGGCATGTAGATAACTATATATTTAGAGGGAAAGTGGAAGTGAGAGATTCATGTACACACTTGCTTTCATATACACTGATAACATGATTTCACATAGACTAAGACCACAGGCAGCTGCAAATTTACAAGAATTTGCTAAGCTCTTCCAGCTAAGAACCTTCAGATTGATCTTGGTACATTCAAATGACCTGATTCTCATTATATCACAATTATTTTTCTTTATGTCCTTTGAATATAATCCTGGAGGATTCTTTTAGCTGTGGTTGTGGTCAGGGCAGAGCAAAACATCCTAAAAAGAATAAAAACACAGATTTCTGCATCAATAGGGAGAACGTTTGCAGATCAATAAAAATAATGAAGGGAGAAAGCAAAAGCAGTTGCGTCTGGAAAGGAATTTAGCTGATGGGTTGATGCTGGCTGACTATTCCTGCTTGCTGTATTGTCTCATTGTAACTTTGCCCTGAGGCAAAAGTCCATCTGAATCAACTGGAAAAGTAACACCATTACTATCAATGTGTGTGTCAGAATTACAAATATCCTTTTGCTGAATGAGCTGGTTTTGAGGTAAGATCTGATAGATACTGCACAGACTCAAAATAGAGGGAAAGTTTTACTTCCAAACTGTAGATGGTCATGACCATTCAGGGTAAAAATCA
>VZTY01025811.1:0-14915 GCA_013400935.1 Turnix velox | reverse complement strand
TATTCTATGATTCTATTCTTTGTTCCGGGACTTTGTGGAGATCTTAAAACCAGTGGTAAGCTGAAGGCCAGCTGCTGAGGAGGTGCTGGCTGTCTAAGGTCGCATCTGAAGTTTGGGTGAGGTGCTGGCAGCTGCTGTGAGTTAGCTCAGGTCAATGAGGAGTGGTATTGTAGAGTGTGGCAGACTGGAGCTGGGCTAATGTATGACTTGTTGTGAATTTAGAGGCTGACCTTTAGAGTCTTTGCAATGAATTTCTGTTGGGTTTAACTGCCTCCTGTTCCCTCATTAGAGGTTTTGATGCATGATTTCATGTGACTGATTGCACTAGCTCTTGGCATTTAGAGCACCTCATGCATAGTTTTTCATGTGGCATTGCTCATGCATCTTCACCTGGATGATATTTTGAGTGCTCGCTTTCATCTTCAAGAAAAAAAACCCATCATCATCCTCAGTCAGTCCAAAACATGACTTCTTGTCTGCACCAGATGAATTAACTAATAAAATGAAGATTTTGACTGATTTCAAAGGGTGAAGAAAGGCTTTTCCATACAAATCTGTTACAGAACAGTTGCTCTAGCTGTGACTCACTATGCACTAGTACAGAGCCTGATTTTTACAGATCATTGGGGGTTTTGGTTACTGTCAGTGCTTGGAAAGGGGATTACTCTTCTACTAGTATGTTCCTTCCTTTGTAGTGTGCATTCTTATTATTCTTCTTGTTGTCACTTAGCTAATGAAGTCATCCTGAATAAACTTCAGAGAGGCTTTATATCCCACTGCCTCAAATGGATCACTTTTTAATTGCAGTGTTGTGTAAGACAAATACTTCTTTTTTTAAAAAGCTGCAAGGGCTAGCAATGCTTATTTTCTGTCCCAGATTGATAATTCCCATAGCCATTAAAGCTGATGTACTTTCTTGTACTCCTTCAAGGAGAAGGACTAGGAATAATGGATGTAAATTGGAAGAGGGTGGATTCAGGCTGGATATAAGAAAGAAATTCTTTATGGTGAGGGTAGTGGAACACTGGAAGAGGTTGCCCAGAGAGGATGTGGATGTCCCCTCCCTGGAGGTGTTTAAGGCCAGGCAGGATGAGGCACTGAGCAGCCTGGTTTAGGGGGAGGTGTCCCTGCCTGTGGCAGGGGGGTTGGAACTCGATGATCTTTAAGGTCCCTTCCATCCCAAACCATTCTATGATTCTATGATTCAAAGCATTTTGGAAAGAGTGGGGTTAGCTGCCAACTTTATCCAAGGACTTACTCAGTCCCCACTGGAGACCAGGCACTGGGATCAGCCAAACTTCAGTAGGAAGGCAACATTCTCAGAGGAAAAAGAGTTTCAGCAGGAGTAGCTGAAGATAAGGTACCCAAACAAGAGATTATATTCAGCATATCTCTTAGTAATGCTGCTGTGGAGCCTCTGCATGGCTTGTCTCAGTACTGACTCACCATGGGAATGACTTGTGGCTTTGCTCTGCTGGATTCTGGCACTGAAGGGAGGGTGTTTTGTATATCCTTTTGGTTTCTGGCCATTTGCCTCTCCAAGGCCACATGAGTAATTCACGTATCATGTGGCTGCTGGTCCTGTTGCAACCCCAGCCCACACACATGCAAGGTCTGAGTGCCAAAGCCAGGTTTGTCCATTAGGAGGTTCCTGTCAGGGATTCCCAGTGTAATTAATGGAGACAGAGAGAGGCTTTCTGGGGCAAACTCAGCAATTCAGAAACCACCTTGACATGGGGAGACTGGTGTCCACCTGGATATGGGGACATGACTCTTTTCAAGACAGTCCTCCATTAGTTTTATTCATACCTTGCATATTCATTATAGTGGAGAGTACTGGCAAAGGGGAGGACATTATACATGTATTTTGGCTACAAAAACAGAAGCTTCCATGGCTTTCTGAAACATTTGTTCTCTCATTTATATTATTAAAAGACATAAGGGAAAGAGAATTTAAGACTATTTTTTACAAGAAGTACTTGTACATTCAAGATTTTCTAAGACTGCTTCTTCTGGAGAGGATCAAAACACCTTATGCAAGAAGATAAATGTTAATTGGATTATGGTAGTTACCTGTGAGTTCATGACCTCAGAGGAAGGCTGTAATGCTCAAGAAACTCAAAAGTTGTGTTAGTAAGTGTAGGTTCACCCCTGGATTCAATGGTGCCCATCACCAGAAGAAGTTCTCCATAGCAACAGAGTAAGAGGGTGCCAAAATTCCCTGCACCGCTGGCATTCTGCTATATCAAACCTTCCATTCCCGCATTTATTGTTTCTTGATTCCTTAATTAGGACTTCTCTAATGCTGTTCGTGCCACAGAAAAGAAAGGCAAGTGAAAGGTTTTATGGAAGTTCTCCAACTGCAGGCAATTTATTCCTTAATCATTTGCAATCCTTCATATTTTAGTCTCTGCCTGTCAACTTTAGTGCAGCCTTTTTGGCTGAGTGAACAATTTTAACTAGCTGTCTAAAGACAGGCTATTATCTTGTAAACATTTTTAAAAGATTAGGCTTCATAGTGGCAAGATAACCACCAGAGAATGCAAAGCTATCAAAAGCTATCAAGCTATCAATATGATGTCCCTTCCAACTTGCTTCAATGTGTGCCTGGTGTTGCTGGAAGGAAAAGTAGATGATGACGAAAGAAAGGAAGGATGCAGGGGCGTTTGGAATACTAGAAATATCAAAAAAATGGAAGGAAGGAAGGAAGGAAGGAAGGAAGGANCCTTCTACTTCAAAAAAAAGGAAGGAAGGAAGGAAGGAAGGAAGGAAGGAAGGAAGGAAGGAAGGAAGGAAGGAAGGAAGGATAGTTTGGAATACTAGAAATATCAAAAAAAGCTGAACACTGATACGCCTGTTAATGTCTCAGATAAGTAATATGTCAGTGAAGTCTGTATAGAGTATCACCTTGTGATATACCATAGATACATGTCAAGAAGTCCACCTGATCCAAATTCACCTGCCAGGAAAACTATTTTCATACTGGAAGAGGGCAGAGTAATACATCTAGAAGACAAGGATGATCTTTGTGGAAAAAAATAGCAATAGAAAAGCAGTGTAACCTTCTGTTTGCCTAATCCTAGGGTTTGAAGGGACCTTCAAAAGCCATCTAGTCCAACCCCCCTGCAGTGAGCAGGGACATCCTGCACTATATCAGGTTGCTCAAAGCCTCATCAAGCCTGCTCAGTTTTATTTATTACTTTATCTCTGCTTGTCATGGAGACAAGAGCTTTTAAAGAGGAGCTGTCGGGGTGTCTAAGCTGTCTCAGTGATGATGCAGAGAAATTTGCCAGGAGAGATTTTTGCAGACTATTGACAAACATTTCTAGTGCTGTTGCCCTGATTCTTTGGAAGGTGGTATTGCACATGTAAAGTAAAAAGCTGCAGGATTCTGTATAGGGAAGATTTTTTTCCTGACTGCAATTAGCCTGACTTTTAGATTGGATTATTTCCATCATTACCTTGTGTAGTAAGTCATTTTTATCTTTGATAATGCTTAAACTCCTTAAGCATTTTACTAGCCCTTAATCCCTGACCTGTCTTGGGCAGAAGACACTGTGGTTACTTAGCAACTCTGCTAGAGGAGAAGGCACTGTTCCCACTTGCACAGCTAATGCTGAAGTTCATTTGGCATCACATCAGGAACTGAAATACTTTCTTAAGTGTGAAGAGTTTGGGAGACCCTCTCCTGTGTTTCTTTTCTACTACACATAGAAAAGAAATGCAGTCAGTGAGCTTTCTGAAAAAAAAAAAAAACAAAACAAAACAAAAAAACAGGAAAATCAATTTGATTGCTAGAATTATTTTGATTCTTTTTTTTAATTTCATTTTGGCCAGTACTTCTAGCTTGCTCATTATTTTTTTCCTCTGATGTAAATGTTATTAATTAATTTACACTGAAAAAATCATTCAGTAGATCTTGAAGCAGAATATGTAACATCCTTGAGTCATTCTGAAACTAGTGGTCACACAGTTTGATGTTGCTCATCTTGTTCAAAGCTTTAATTTAGCTCCCAACATCTAGGCTTTTGAAGTACCATTTGAGGTGCCAGAAGGATCTGAGACACCTCTTCAAGACCTTGACAGGTACAGCACAGGAGATAGGAGTGCTCTAGGCTTATCTTTAGCTGAAGGAGACCAAGGAGATGCCACAGGGAATCTCAGATGGCTGATATTGATTATATTTGGTCAGAAAAGCTGACTCCATTTTGCAGCTGAAGGAAGATTTGTTACCTGTACATTTTTCACCACCCATATTTCCATCCTTAGGTACTGATGTTAAATGCTTAAAGCTAAACAGTGTGAGTGCCCACTGGCTGCTGCATTAGGGGTTCATTTCACTCTAATGTGATTTCAGCAGCCAATATCTCGTTTTACTAGCATTGGGAAGAAGTATAATGTCATTTGGGATATCTGCACATCTTCACTTTACGAAACATTAGCTTCTAAAACTCATTTACAACAGCGAGGACTAAAATCAGGTTAAAATGTGTGTGGCTGTTAAGAATAATAAAATAAGATTCTTGCTCTGCTTGGTGATTGTACATGATTAAAACTGTGACTGGTGGCTTGTTTTGCTGGCATCTGTCTGATAAATACATTTGGAAAGGGAAGTTATTGGGGCTGCAGCCTGGAATAATAAGCAACTGAACTTGGAAATGTTGAAGAGAGTGGTATTTTTTTCAACTAAGGGTTTGATAACCAAAGAAAACCATCCTACTTTCTTCTTGTCTTCTCCATCAGTGATTGTGTGCCCTGCTCTCATGTCATCTTCAAAAGATTCTTGATGTGTCAGGGAGGTAGCTACTTAAGCATCATGTAGACTAAGAGATTAAGTACAGATGAGATCCCCCAAACCTTTTCTGAGCCAACAGAGGAGGGGGAAAAAAGAACTGAAAGAAAGGAAGAGGCCATAAAAGCCCAGGGAAACTGAGGGGTTTTTGAGGAGCATTTTCTTACTGATACAGGTAAAATTTCTTCCTGCTCAATAACCATAAGAACTGCACAGTCATAACAAGAGGCAGTTTATTTAATGTTAAATATTGTCTTAAATTAGTTACCAAATAAAAACATTCAGTCTCAGTGAAAGATTTTAAATGAAAAAATTCAGAAAATTATCTGTGAGACTGGTAACTACCCTCCATTATTTTAATCTTTTTAGAGGGGGGTTGTTTTAGAGGACCTCTTTCTCTGCTTTGTTATGTAGTACTATTTTTCTTCAGGTGGGTTTTGAAGTCATTTGTGGGAGAGAATTATAGAGATCATTCACAGAGGAGAATAGATTTTAAATACTTTCATCAGAACTTGCTTTTGTGAGACATTCAGGTATGTAAATTCATAAGGTGTTGTGAAGATTTTTTTAATAGTATCTCAAAAGAATCTACCTTCCATTAAAATGGAAAATTTATTTAAAAAAACCCAACACAGCAAATTAAAGGCATTTATATACAAGTTTGTGTTTTGCAACTGTTCTGCTTATGGTTCAGGCTTTTCTAGAGATCAGTTGTAGAAGTTTCTTGTAAAAATTATTCGTTCAGCTCTCATGCAGTTTAGAAATAGCCTTAATTGATAATTTGAGGAAAAGGGAAAAATAAACTACCTTAGCTCATTAAGACAATCAAGCTGAAGTTTTAGTCCTTCTAAATGAAATTTCACAACCACTAACTGGTCCCTTTTTTTGGTGGTTTTTCCTCATTTTTGCTATCAAACCACCAGCTTTTTTTTTTTTTTTACTATGCAATTTTGCCAGTGTAATAGAAGGGGAATGAATTTCAATCTGCTGGATGGAGTTTCAGCCAAGAAAGAGATGGAAATATTAAGATCAACAAAACAGTAGTTTTCTCATTTTTGCTAATTGCCATAGTAAGCCATTTTTATTGGCCAGAGAAGCAGAATGTTTGCCAACTGTCAGGCTTGAATGGGCAAGAATCAAATGTGGTTTATTTAGATGGAGGATATCTGCCTGGCCAAAGTTTGCATAAAAGTTAGCAAGCTGTTTTCTGCATGTATCAGTGAGAAGGCTTTAGAAAGATGATCTTTAAGGTCCCTTCCAACCCAAACTTCTGTGAAACACCCACCTTGCTCTGAATTCTGCCACTGGCCAAAAAATGGAAGATGTTTATCAACCTGTTAACTTTTTGTAGGGAGGAGCAGTCTAGGGCACCAGTGAAGTTCTTTTATGTTTGACTCACACTGTGGTTAGTGGAACAGAAATATTCTGACATCCTTTTTGATACAGACTGTTTCATCACTTATGAAAGCATTTGGTTCATTTTTTTTTGTTGACTGAAGTTGAGGAGGAGCCTTCTGAAAGTCACAGGTTACCAGATCCTCATCAGGATGGCTTCATTCATTGCTTAAGAAGTCAAATTAAAGCTGATTTATGTGCAAGACCTTCAGAATGTGCAGTAGATTGTCTCCAGCTTAGAAAGTATTTGATGATAACTCACAAAACTACAACAGCTACAAGATCAGGTGATTACCAGGAGGATGCAGTGAAGTCAGTGCTGTCCATGTGAAAGGGAGCATCTAAGCTTGAGTGCAGCTCTGAAGAGAAAGATTTGGGTGTGTCAGTTGATGACAAACTCAACATGAGCCAGCAGTGTGCACTCGCAGCCAAGAAGGCCAACCAAATCCTGGGTTGCTTCAAGAGGAGTGTGACCAGCAGGTCCAGAGGAGGCCACAAAGATGGTGAAAGGGCTGGAGCAACTGCCCTATGAAGACAGGCTGAAGGAGTTGGGGTTGTTCAGCCTGGAGAAGAGAAGGCTCAGAGGGGACCTCAGAGGAACTTCTCAGTACCTGAGGGGGTCCTACAGAAAGGCAGGGGAAGGACTTTTTAATAAGATATCAGATGGGAGGACCAGAAACAATGGATGTAAATTGGAAGGGAGTAGATTTAGACTTGACCTAAGGAAGAAATTCTCTACAGTGAGGGTGGTGAAGCACTGGAAAAGGTTGCCCAGAGAGGTTGTGGATGCCCCCTCTCTGGAGGCGTTTAAGGCCAGGCTGGAGAAGGCACTGAGCAGCCTGATGTAGGGGGAGGTGTCCCTGCCTATGGCAGGGGGGGTGGGACTCGATGATCTTTCAGGTCCCTTCCAACCCAAACTATTCTATGATTCTGTGATTCTATAAACAGATGTTAGGTTCAGAGCTGGATGTAAAAGCTGGTAATGAGATCACCAGCAAACTTCATGCAGTGTTGACTGAGCTGTCTTGTAAAAACTTTAACCCCACCATTATTTTCCTGGTAGTAAAAATGTAAAATGTCAGGATCCTTTACAGTGGATGGAAACTTTACCTTATGTTGACTTAGTCCCAAGTTGATTATAAAGATCCTGTCTGCAGTCTCCTCTGATTTCTTTTAAAGAAAATTATGGGGTTTTTGTTTGAGATACTGTCCCTTCCAACCCAAACTATTCCATCTCAAAATGACCTAAATTTTAGGTCATCTCAAAATTACCTTTTTCTCCATGAGCAAAGAAATACTTGATCTTCTGTTTCATCAGAGTATCTGTGTACATGGTGCAGTATTCTGTGCCTGTTCACTTTAGAAATTATTGAATTTCAGGAATCAGGTTCTGTAAATTAAAATATGCCCTGATTGGGGTAAAGATACTTTTAACTCTTGAGTTTTGGCTGCATTCTTAAGATTTTACTTTACATGGGTCTTTGCAAGAAGGCACAACAGACACAACAAAAAAAAAAAGGAGTGAGATTTAGTTTTATTGTTTCCCAAGCTGAGGCAGTTGGCTCATAAAGTGAAAAGCAGAAGTACAGCACTGGGTGATTTTTATTGGAAAATTGGACCTGTGATACGAACAGCTGCTTGAACTCATCCTAATTCTGTGTTCTTCTAGGCAGTCTCAATGAATGGCTTGAGGCTTGAGCACCCTAATAACCACTTACTGAGACAAAAATGTCTAAAAGTGGTGCAGAATGTAGTGTTAGAATAGTGCTGGGCAAAATTCCTGTTTTGGGAAGTGTGTTTTCATAAGGCCAGTTATCTAGGCTTATTGTAGAGTTCATTTGATTTCATCTGGCACATTTTCAACATGATTACCTTGCTCTTCCCTAGCCAGATTGGTGTCATCCCTTTCTCTCCCACCTGTGCTCTCCTGCCCTCTCTACTCAAGCCACATTCAGCTTTTTCCCCTCTTTCATTTGGCTTTTGAATGTGCTGTGCCATGCCTGGGCACAGATATGATCTCTCCTAGAAATAAACAGCTGTTTCTTCCTGATGTCCTTCGACTTACTTTGTTCTATTAATATTGCAAACCCAGTTTGAAGTTAATGGCGTCTTCTTTTATTTATGAACCCGAGTTCCATCCAGACAGGTTAGCCCTGAACTTGAATTGGTGCTTTAAAAAGTCACAATGACATAAATACCTGTATTTCTACCTTTGTGTCTGTTTTGATAAGAGTGTTAGGAGTTTTAAATGCTTTAAGACAAATCTTATTTGGTCATACTTGGAAGCACAGTCTCATGTAACCTAGAGCTTGAGTAAAGTGTAAGTATCATCAGTTGCACAATACTATCAATGAAGTATCTTCAAAATGTTCATGGGCAGAAGCATTCAGTCATACTTTTCTTGTGTCTCTTGTGTCTCTTTTCTTTCTTCTAGCTGCAGTATTGAAATATGAGAACAACGTTATGAATATCAGACAGTTTAACTGTTCCCCTCATCCCTACTGGCTTCCAAACTTCATGGATGTGTTTACCTGGTCCTTGCCATTTGTGGGTGAGAAAGGTATGTAAGTGGAAACTGCAGAATGGTTCCTCACTTGATGTGGTTGTGGCCTTTTACATTTGAAGTGGCAAGGATAATTTGAAGACAGTTGACAGGCTTTCAGAGACAAGCTTGACAGGCATTTACCAATTTTTTTTTTAATAATTTTCATTCTTTTTTAACCTATAATGCCCTTATGTTTCTGCTTTAGAAACATGTTTTATGAAATTGCAAGCCCAAGGTGCATTCACTGAGTAAAATTAATGACATTTGTTCCTTCCTAAGCTGTTGGGCATTCCCTTGAGTACTGCTGGTGGCTCAAGGGACATCATTACATTGTGGTTACATCCTTGCCTAGCTGACCTTTCTGATAAGTGCTTTTCCACCAGCAAACATAGAGCTGGTAATGCTAAGACCAGGTCTAGTTAGCTGTTCCTGGAGAGAAGAGGCCCAAGAAAGCCAACCAAATCCTGGGTTGCATCAAGAGGAGTGTGACCAGCAGGTCCAGACAGGTGATTTTACCCCTCTACTGGGCTCTGGTGAGACCCCACCTGGAGTTACTGTGTCCAGTTCTGGAACCCTCAACACAAGAAGGACATTGAGCTGTTAGAGGAGAGCCATGAAGATGGTGAAAGGGCTGGAGCAACTGCCCTATGAGGACAGGCTGAAGGAGTTGGGGTTGTTCAGCCTGGAGAAGAGAAGGCTCAAGGGGGACCTCAGAGTAACTTCTCAATACCTGAGGGGGTCCTACAGAAAGGCAGGGGGAGGACTTTTTAACAAGATATTGGATGGGAGGACCAGAAACAATGGATGTAAATTGGAAGGGGGATGTATAAGGCTGGATATAAGAAAGAAATTCTTTATAGTGAGGGTGGTGAAACACTGGAAGAGAGGAAGAGAGCAGCCTGATGTAGTGAGAGGTGTCCCTGCCTATTGCAGGGGGGTTGGAACTTGTTGATCTTTAAGGTCCC
This sequence comes from Turnix velox, assembly GCA_013400935.1. Classification (NCBI taxonomy): domain Eukaryota; kingdom Metazoa; phylum Chordata; class Aves; order Charadriiformes; family Turnicidae; genus Turnix; species Turnix velox. Next base: position 5,218 of record VZTY01025811.1, on the reverse strand, counting down.
TTCCAACCCCAACTATTCTATGTCAGGAAGAAGGAAAGCTTGCTCCTCAATCCGTTTTCTGCCCAGGGCTTACATTGCCTCATCATTGGCAGAAAGATTCTTAAGAACGTTAGTGTTGTTTTTTTGAAACATGATGCTCTTGATGTTGCCTGAAGACAATTTGGTGCTTGTGAAAGGCAAGCACACAAAAGGCATGAAAACACTTTTGTCTAACATATTAAATGAATACATAATGCAAACTGCTTGAACCCCAAGTCATTTTACTCGGGGCCTGAGATAAAGCTTGCTTTTGTCCATCCATTATAGTGTGTTACTGCAACAGCAATTACTACCAGAAAACTCTAATAAACTCTTAAAAGCTGCTTTTGGAGTAACAATTCTCTCTTAACAGACAACTGGAAGTAGAGCCAGCTGTGGCTCTTACCTGCATGACTGGTTTTATTTTCAGCTACTCCTTTTGACTAGGAGAGCTGCTGGTGACATGGCCAGGGTCTCTGTGAACAAAGCAGACAGACAATAAAATAGGGATTAACAAAGAAAAGACAGCTGTTTCCACTAATGGAGACATTATGTAATCCATGTTGACATATGTTGCAGGCTCGTGGGGAGCAGAGAAAATGTTTTGATTTTCCTCAACCATATATTCAGACAGGATTTAGGATGTTTAGGATGGACCTTTTTTCTCCAGACGTATTGGAGTTCCATAAGGTGCTGTGCAAGGTCATTTTTCCAGAGATTTTCCATCTTTAAGAAAGAAGGGTGAAGACCTTTACCTGGAGTATGAAACAGTATAAGATCTGCTATTCCAGCTGTGGGTTATAGTTAGAAGAAAGCAGGCTGCTTTACTTAACAGTTAGGGGTATTTATTGAAAACCAAGTCACTTAAATTATTGAAATGAGCCTTCACTCCTTGCACAATAAAGTTTTGCCATATTAGTGTCAAATACTACACTTGGAGTAAAGTAACATGAACTTGTATTTCCTTGAACTGGTTATGTTTAGCAGAATTCTGCCTGTTATGTTTTTATCTCAGGTGAGGCTACAGGATGCAGTGCCATATTTTTGAGCCCCTGAGACCATGAACATCCCTCCTTCATCCTGTTTTCTTTGGGGTTTTGTTTGTCTATTTTAGATTTTTCAGTTTTGAATTTTTTTTTTTTTTACTTCCTCCTTTTCTTGCCACTTGCCTGGAACGTTGAGATCAGGATTGAACTCAGTGTTTTCCCTTTCTCTGCTGAACAAAACTCATGGATGTAAGGGCTGATGTTCAGCACAGCTTTGTATTTATTTCCTTTTTTTTTAATAGGTTTTTCTTTTCCTTAGAGGCCAACGATGGTAGGAAGCTGTTAGTTTCACTGGGGACTGTTAGTAACCACTTGATTAAAACATTTGTAGCTAGTGCAAGGATAGACATGGCTGGTAACCCTTTTAATGATGTTTATTCCATGTAGCAGAGTTTTTCATCAATCTCCTAACTTCAGCTTTTTTGATCTCTAAGTTCCATCTCCTTGGTTGTGATTTTTTTTCCTGGTTTTTTTTTTTTATGTGGTTTTTTTTCCCCCCCATATTCTTACTATCTGCTCTCTGCTGGTCCCTTTCCAAAAAGAGCTGGGTCCAGGTAAAGAATAGGCTGTGACTGACCTTTTTGTGCCCAAGTTGCAAAGTAAGAAAGCTGTTTGTATTCTGAATTCACAGGTAATAACATTTCTATTGAATATATAACAGTTACAGTTTTAAGGAACCCCCAGTGTTTCTCTAGTCTATTTGCCCTGGGTTTCAAGAGACAGAGACATCCTACAAGGTTTAAAGTTTTACTGAAATGGTAGCACATTGTCAAAAACCTGGATGGATATATAGATAAATAAATAAATAGATATCCTGTGATCCCTGTGTTGATTTTTCAGTTGAAATGCTGTTCCATTTGCTGTGCAGGCAATTCAAATTCTGCTGCAGCAAGAAGAGAACAGTCAGTTGTGAAAGGCAAAAATACATGGAGGGGAGAAGAGTTGCTTAGTTCATTGACAATAACAAGAAAGGAAATGTTTAACACATTTGTTTGTTTGTTTAGGTGTTTGCTGTATTTGGAACTATTTTTATGGAAACGTACATTTTATTAGCTACATGAGATGCCTAAAGCTTATATTACTAGGTGTGTAAATCAAGGTTCATGCCATTTAGAAGTGAGAGTCATTTTCTGTGATGAGTTTTTGCTACCACTGACACAGCTAGAGTTTGCACTCTGATAGGTGAAAGAAGTTTAATTATGAACATTTTGCATCTGTTTTCCATTTTAGTGACAGAGATGCTGGTAAATGTGCTGAACATCTGCTCAGATGATGAACTGGGAACAGAAGAAGATGGATTTGATGGTAAGAGCCTCCTGCCCTTGATTGAGATGGATAGTCTTGAAACTACTTTAAAAGTTTATTTACTAACCCTGGATAATTTTCTGATTCCCGTTTAAGTTCTATGCCTCTGAAAGCAACTGTACTTACTGCATGCTTTGGAGAGTATTAATGAAACTTATGACCTGTTCTCACCTCTTCCTTGGTCTTATTATTTCATTTAAAAAAAAAAAATCTACAAAGAATCTGAGTTATCTTGTCACAAAGCTGGGGTTGCCCTAGGAAGTTTAATTATAGAAATGAAATAATCTTCCTACAATTGAACAAGCTTCCTGCAGAGCTCTTTCCAAAATGTTGCTACTGCAGATTTGAAAGATGTGTAATTGAAATATCTCATCAGTTGCCTCTTACTATGCACTTGTGTATCTAAAAGGCTTTAAAAAGCAATATAATGAATAAAAATAATCATGCAAGCACAGATCAAGTGTGCTCTGACCTGACATTTCTGCTAGGAGAGGAATGGTCACTTCTATTGTCATTGTGGTTGGAGTTTATATGATGATAACTTGCCTTGAGCCTCTTGGTTTGTCTGTAAGTGATACTTTATATCTTGGAAGTAAATTAATTTTATTAAACATTATTTTCTGTTAGGTTCTGCAAAAGGAAATTGCAACTTTCCTGATTGCCCTTTCTCAGTTAAGCTAAACTGAAAAATATCTCACATTCTTACTTTCAGTCTTAAAGTATGTAGAACAGAAATATTTTTTTAAAAATTTAAAGAGCCAGGAAAAATCTGTCACTTCCACCTATTCTTAGGGTATTTCTAGGTAGAATGAATGATTGGGGAGAATGAAGAACTTTCAAGTTTGGCAGATATTTAATGAAATCACAATTAGTAATTAAACTTCTCTCTTTAACATTTTTATTTTGAGGCTAGATCACAGTTTTTTGAAAAATCTTTCCTTTGCAAGGTGAAAAGAAGGGTATGGATTTTAGTGCTCTGATTTACTCTGAAAAACCATATGGAATTCCCTCTTCTGCATCCTCCACGGGATGTGGATGTGCACAATGATCTTGGAGGATTTGGGACAAAGTCTGAATTTACTGAAACCAGTAATCAGGGGAGAGAAGAAAACACCTGTTTAAATATTGTGCCCAATTTTATTTTTTTTTTCTCATGAAATTTAAATCAGGAGCTACTGTGTAATTAAAGCAGTGTGTGAAACAGTGCAGAGGCACACAATGAGTAAAAACTGTGTCAAATTAAATACAGTAGCAACAAAACCACGTGCTTAAAATCCTTGGCTCCACAAAGCACTTAAGCACAGGCTGAAATCCCACGGAATGTGATGCCAAAGCACAGGCTTTATGAGAAAGGATTTTTTCAATTAATTCACCATTGACCCAATACTTTCTCTCAAAGTTGTACCTTAAACTGAGCAGAGAAAGGCTCATAGTCCTTTCCTAAAATTTTAGTTCTTCAGCTTTCAGATGCTGAACTTAGAGCTCAGAAGCAGACAGAAATGAGGAGGCACAAGGGTTTTGGGGGTTGGCAGCCCTTTCCAGCTGCAGGAGGTCTCTGTGTCCACTGTCTTTGTGAACCCCTGGATCTCCAGGATTTTTACCATGGCACTCCTCCTCCAGACATGGATTTTGCAGTGTTGTGGGTGTGGAAGCAGGCTGAGACCCAATAAGTTTGCGTGTGTGTGTGCTGCAGAGTGATACCTAACAAGTTAAAACATTTCCAGATGAGGAATAATAAAACCATTCCTGGTACCGTCATGTTAATACTCTTTCACTAAATCTGCATTCAGTTGTTTTGCCCTGTGTGAATGCTTTCTCTTGTGTAAAACATGATGTTAAGGAAGATATTAGGAATGTGGTTGTCTTTAGCATGTGTAGTTAAAAGCAGAGCTGGCATATGCTCATGTCTGCTTTCCTGGATAATCCTCTTAGGGCTTTCAAATGGGATCTGTGATGCTGGTGCTGCAGCTTTGCTTCTACCTCCTGCCCACTGGTAGCAGGGAGCTCATAGGGGATCATGCACATGGAAAAGACTGAAGGATTCTGGTATAAAAGCAGATTTGATGGTTAATTTGAATTTGAAATGGAGGCTGGTGTCTTTAATGATTTCCTGATGGATTCTGATTTATTATCTGTACAACAAAGGAAAAATCTCTTTCTTTCAGAGGTAGTCAAGTTCCCTCTTTTTTTTTCTACAAGATGTATTTAATTTTTATTCTTGGTGAAACAGACTGGAATGGTTATCAGCATAAAACTGTTTCTATAAGGTCTGTATATTGACAGAGCTGTTGTGGTTCAGCATTTCCACTATTTTTCAATAATTCCTTTCCCACTTCCTTGGAGGACTGCAGTAAAACAGTCTGTTCATCCACTGGCATTTTTCTTTTGCAATATTTCCCATAGAAGGAAGTGCCTGATGTCTGCACCATCAGATAAATTTTGGTTGATGGAATGATTCTTTAAAAACCATCACCTCTTTTTATACATCCTTGAGAATTTTCAGGGCTCACTGCTGATTTTCTTTCTCTCCTTGCAGTTTGAACATGCCCTGGCCTGGGTTCCCACATGTAATGAGAATGATCCATCACTATATGGTTTGCACTGATCATTCATCTTCTCTTACACTTTCTTGCTCTCTCCCATTTTGCCCCTTTACTTCCCCATTCAAAAATAAGCCCGTTCAGAACTGCCTGACTTCACTGCATGGTGTTCTTGTGAGCACTTCTTTTTTTTTTTCTCTTTTTAATTCTTATTATTACAATTGTTATTATTTCTGAGTCATGCATGTTGCATCTAGCCATGAGCAGGATGCTCAACAGCGTGTAGTCCCTTTATTTTTCTTTTTTTTT
>VZTY01025809.1:0-16362 GCA_013400935.1 Turnix velox | reverse complement strand
AGGCTGGACAAGGCACTGAGCAGCCTGATGTAGTGGAAGGTGTCCCTGCCTGTGGCAGGGGGAATGGAACTCAATGATCTTTAAGGTCCCTTCCGACATGAACTATTCTATGTTTCTATGATTCTGTATTGTAATTAGGTCTTGATGTAATTTGAAGCAGAAACCCGATTGTATGATGTGTTAGAAACTTCCAGGTGGTGAGCCAATGCTTTATCCAGCAGGACCACGATAGTGAAATTGGCCAACGTGACCTTTTATGTGAAGGAAGGACACAGGGGTGATTGCTATGACAAGGTGAACCAGCCCTCTCTGAATGCAACCAAAAGCACATGCTGAGCTTGATGTTCTGTCTCTGGAGATCCATTTTCCTCTTTTCCCACTCAAACCTTCTCCTTAAACTCCTAACAACTGTCCCAGCCACTGTATGGCTCAAAATTCCTCAGAACACCAGTACAACCACAAGTGGCCATTGCCCTTAGTCATGGTCTCCTGCCGCTGTGTCAAGTCCCCAGGTGGTTTTGGATGGTCTTGGTATGCCATCCCCACTCCCAGTAGGACCAGCCCCCTCCAGTGCCCAGCCAGAGCTAGCCCATGAGGGCTGTCACACAGGAGCTCCCAGTATCTCATGCTACATGGGATTCTTGGATGATGGTCTCTGCTTTTGAAGTTTCAAAATCAAAATAAATGGGTAAAAATCCAGCATTTTCCACACATCCCTAGAACTGAAGTCTCTGCCCTTTACCCCTGTGAGATGCAGGTGGCAGATCCTGTTACTGCAAATAGTTTTCAAAGTAAAATGTATTTGATTTGCTTTATTTAAATCAATAAGTCTCAAATGCACTTTGGATTTGGCATCATGACTCGCTCACTTGGAATTGGTGTGAGTATATTAGGTTGCAAAGAGGCAAGGACAGTCATGATAAAGGACACCAGACACAACCTGTCACTTTTCTCTTGCTTTTTTCTTTCACTTTATTGTGCAAGGCAGCATCTGCTAAAGGCAGTCCTTTAGCTCCCATCAGTCTCACCCTCAAATTTGAATCCAAATTTGCAGCTGCCTTACGGTGTGAAATAGTAGGTTTGAAAATGATTGTCTGGATGGAACTGTTATCTAAACAGGTTGTTCCTCTGGGCAAAATTATCCTTTGGTTCCTCAATAGATATTTCAGCAGGTCTGGATTTATCCAGCAGAGGGCAAAGCCACCCGCAGGCAGCCCAGGCTCTGCGGAATCCTCTGTCAGGCTTCCCCAGCTTCTTTTAAAAACGAAATGAAACATCCACAGACCGCAAAGGCTGGAAAACAGTCCCCTTTTCTAGATGGGTCCCTGCACAAGGGATGGGTCAGCACTCATTGTAACTGAGTGAGGTGTTTTCATAATTTTTAAGGCTTTTCTCTAATTGCATCTCAGTGTTGCATTTCAAAAAGTGTGAGATCAAGGACTCTTTCTGATAAGAAAGCAGAAAGCAGAGATGGCTTTTGGTGGAAAGAGCAGAAGCTGTGAGTAAAGCATGTAAAGAGGAAAAAGCATGGGGAAGAGCTTGTCTGGAGGCCCACCCAAGGAGGAGCAGCATATTTTAACTCTTCTGCTGTGATCTGCCACCTTAAAGTACCCCTCATTTTACAGCTCTGCTGCTCATCCTCCCACCCCAGTCACCATCTATACTCCTGCAAATGATGGTCACTGTGTCTGCTCACTGACAGGGGAGTTTTCAGGGTGAAACCTCCCAGGGTCAGGCTGACCCACTGCTGCTGCTGAAATCAAGAGAGGCAAATGATGTCCCACTACCATAAAAATGAAGAAATTGGGCGAGAATACATCTGCCTTGGTCTGCCAGTCCCAGCTATGGCCAAGAAGATGCTCGAGGAAATTGTGCTAGGAGTGTGCTGAGTAATTGGCCTGCAAAAGGCCGTGTCCTAATCCTAAATTTTCAGGGATCACATTGCTCTGACAGCGGAAGATTTTGATCCTTTCCAAAGCTCTTTGTTGCTGAAAGTTATTCCTTCCTCGAATCTGCTGAGTTCTTGGCTCCAAAGCAAGATCATTTCTATCTATGTTTTATAAAGTTGTGATCAAATTCTAATCAAAACACTAACCCCAAGGTATTTCCAGACTCCTTGCCAATAACTAACAGAGACAGTAAATACGATTTGATACCTTAGAGCTCCTCCAAGTCTGATTCTCATCGAGATTAAAGCCTTCAGGCAACCAAGAATTTGGCTCCTACGCTGCTGACAAAAATCTAATCAGAAATAGGGGTGGGATTCCCAGCGGTTCCCAAGAGATCCTTGCCTGGCTATGAAACAAGGCATTTTGAGTTTCATTTCTGGCAGTTGCCTTTTGGAAAAATAAAACCTGACATTTTAATGCAGGCCCTCATACAAAAGGAGTTTTAAAAAGCAGAGGGATCTGCAGAGCCACACACAAAAAGAGGAGAAGGAGGGAAAATTAGAGGGAGGAAACATCTGCTAAAGTTTTCCTGTTATTTCAGGAATGTTTGTATAACTCGAGCATTCCCTAAATCTCTTCATATCATGGACAACATCTTTGCTAAAGGATTGCCTGGTGTCCTGCTGCCCATCACATAACCTCTTCCCCCACTGGCTTTTGCTTACAAAGGAAAGCAATATCAGGAATGTACTTAATGCACCTGAGTTTTTGTTTTAATGGGGCTGAGCAGATGGAGAAAAGAAGGATGATGCAGCTTGAGCATCTTCAGCATGCTGCTGCCAGCAGCTTTACCAGCCACAACTGGAGACCTTCTGAATCCCTTCATTTTCTCTTGCAGCCCTTAAAGCATTGAATTAAACTGTGCTCCATAATTTGAGACAAAAGCCCTTTCTTTACATCCAGGAGAGAGAAAGCATCCCCAGAACCGAGGCAGCCTTGTGTTTCTTGTTAGAAAGTTAATGCAAAAGGCTGGTCTCGTTAAACTTTTAGTAGCATTTAGGCTTAGATCTGCACATAAAAAGTGCTGAATACTGGTCTGATTATTGAATTTGCTCAGCCCTTGCTGAAATTGTAATAGATGGAGTGCATTACATCGAGGATAAAAGGTAAAAACTCACTTGGATTGTCCTGGTGCCATCATAAATGAATCATCACTTAGCTATTAAGAGCCACACTCCATCGTGCAATTTAGAGCACATGGAGAAGAAGCACTGGCTGATTCACGTAACAATATCAGAGCACAGAACATTTCTCTGCTTGTTCACACTGAAATAGCCAGGAGCTTGGATGGAACTGGATGCATTTCAGTTGCAAAGCTGGAAAAGTGTTCCTGCTGGATGTGCCTACCTCCCTCAGACTGAAAATCCCTCTTCCCACCCAGCAGTATTTTTAAAATGTAAGGAAAGCTTCAGTTGTAGACTTTGGTCATCTCTCAGGGATCACCTTCTGGGTGATCTGCTGTCTGTTGTCACCTCACGTCACCTCTCACTGATGCTGGCCATGCTGTCACCTGCAATGTGACTGCCCAATGGATTATGGACAACCAGCCCACTGGATTATGGACAGAGAGGAACTAAATTGTCTCAGCTTCTTGTGGAGCTTTCTGAGACAACTCACCTCAGTAGGTTTTATACAGTAATGTGGGGTCTCTGTCCTGTTACTAATCCTCTAAGGGCTTTCCTCTCCTCCATGCCTGGTCAAGAGACTTAACAAAATCCATCCTGTAAGGAAATTATTTTTTTTTTCTTGCTCAATCAAAAACATATGATATTAACCTTTGGGGAAAGATACATCAAGTTTTACATTTGCTCCTACAGTAACATTAGGAATTGATTTTAGGACAGTCTGTGGCAGTACTGTAAAAAGAAGTGTCAAGTTACCAGTATGGGAATCATTGCCTAGATACCATGGCAGCAGGCAGTATGGGAAAACCTTAAATAGGCAGTGATTATGTATATGAGTGAGAGCATGTAATTTAGGGTAGGAATGACTGGGTTTAACACCTGTATGTAGTCCTTAGGTATGTTCAGCAAACTAATTTCCAGAAGCCTAAATTAATAAATGGTGGGGTATTTTTCTTCTCATTGCATAGATTTGACTCCTTGTTTCCATGACCATTACATGCCAATTAAGGCACTTTTCTCCCTTGGGATAAAATCTGAGTAAAAATTTTGGGTACAAAGCCTTCCCCAAAAGCTATGTTTCCTCTGCCCCCTCATTTCCAAGGGGGAGCAATGAGATGGAGGGGGCTGAAAAGTCCCTTCAGCAGCTGTTCTTGATATCAAGGGCTGTACAGAGCTGGCAGGTATCTGGATGAGAAAGGAAGTGGGCATCTTTTCCAGCAGAGGCTAGAATATCCTGCTTATAAAAAAATAAAGGACTAATAAAAACTTAAAACTTCCCTCACTCTTACTTCTCAAACACTGAAAAACACTGTCTGCCAGTGTTTGGAAGTCTTTTTCTAGCACAGATACTACTCAAATCCTCCTTTTTTTTTTTCTTGTTTTTTTTTTTTTTTTCCCCACTGTGACATTACCTTTCTGCTCTTTCACATACAGACAACAATACCCAGAAGGTCTCTGCTCACTCAGCTGCCCATCATTTGGGCACTGCTTTCTGTTCCAATTCCATAAGGATAGTTGCTCGTGCCACCAATTTTAAGCAAGCTTCCCACAGATCTTAGTGCAATGTGATGCACGGACCCTTCCACTGTGAAAGGCATCAAAATCACTGCAATGTGGGATCAACCACTGATATTATACAGCATAATGTGAGGTAAAATAGCATAACAACTCTTGGTTTCATTGAATCATAGAATGATTTGGGTTGGAAGGGACCTTGAAATCATCTAGTTCCACCCTCCCTGCCATAGGCAGAGACATCTTCCATTAGACCAGGTTGCTCAGTGCCTCATCCAGCCTGGTCTTAAACACCTCTCTGGGCAACCTGTTCCAGTGTTTCACCACCCTCATCATAAAGAATTTCTTTCTTATATCCAGCCTGAATCTCCCCTCTTCCAATTTACATCCATTATTCCTTCATGTCCATGTGTATGGATGTATCAGTGCAGATGACTCTGAATTTCTCTTCTGAAAGTGAGTTCAGTGAGCATGAGTAAAATAAAAGTAGTAATCCACTAGTGGAATTAGAGCTTTTCTGTAAACAATAGAGACCCACTGTAGCCAAAAAGAGTTTGCAAAGTTTTCTTCCCATTATGTTTCTCTGACAGTGCTCCTGTGAATATTGAAAGTGAGAGCTAGATATGAAAACCAATTATCTAGCACAGAATAATCCAAATTTTTCATCTTAAAAACATTCTGCTCTATGTTTTTTTCCCCACAATCAAGCAATCTGGAGGAAGCTGGGTTCTGCTTTCTGTCAGGAGGAAATGAATAACCTCTGTTTCTTCTCCCCTGCTTCAGAAAGAAGGTTTGTGTCAGTGACAGATCAGAGAGTGCACAAAGGTTTGATATCAATTCAATGCTAATGTTTGCTTGCATTGTTTGGGAGTTCAATCATTTTATTAGAGATCCTTCAGATATCACATGAAATATCCACCAGAGCCCATGGGAAAGCTCACATCTTGCCTTTGCAGGGACTTTGTTCTCCTTAAGAAACCAAAAAACCCTTTGGCAAAGTGCTGAGTGACTATGCAGTGCCTGCCCACATGCCCTCCTCCAGCTCTTGGCTACTTATCTTGGTGAGCAGGGAGCTTATTGACATCTTTGAGTGATGCATCTGGAGTTTCAGCCAGAAAACAGGTTGGATCTTTAGTTCAGTGCGCTTGGAGTTATTTACTGCATTGGCCTGAATAGGAGATGGAAGTTTTAAAAAGAAATGAGAATCTGAAAAGTAATGGCTTTTGCTTATATTCATGGATTATGCCCCAGGAGATGATTTACTGCACACCAGTGTGGAGAGCTGCAGCTGGAGCCTTGGACAGGACAGAATTACAAGAGTAGGAGGAGCTCTGTGGTGCAATCCAGGCAGAGACCCACTGCAGCATGGCTCTGCTGGATGGGATGAGGAGGATGGAGCTCCATGGATTACCTTGATCTAGAGCTGGGGAGCCCCTGTGATGAAGAGAGGATGGTTATTTACTATTAGGAAAGCAGATGGATCATTTCAGTCATGCTCAGTGCCCAAAAGCTGCAAATGNTGAAGGGGGCCTACAGAAAGTCAGGGGTAGGACTTTTCAACATGATATGTGATGGAAGGACTAGAAATATTGGATGTAATTAGAAGAGGGGACATTCAGGCTAGGTATTAGAAATTTACTGTGAGCGTGGTGAGACACTGGAACAGGTTGCCCAGAAAGGTTGTGGATGCTCCTTCCCTGGAGGTGTTTAAGGCCAGGCTGGATGAGGCACTGAGCAACCTGATGTAGAGGGAGGTATCCCTGCCCATGGCATGGAGGTTGGAACTAGATGATGTTTAAGGTCCCTTCCAACCCAAACCATTCTATGATTCTGTGAGACAACCATCCAGACAAGAGGAGCAATTAACAAATCACGAGACAATTTGTATTTTAACTGTTGTGACAGCTGCAAACTCTGCTAATTGCTATCGATTGTCAGGATGTTTTATTAAACCATGATGTCAATTCAAGTTTAGCCATAAAAACGTGCATTTCAGCTAAGATAATAATCAACAGGATCCTTTAAATGCTACAAGCTCTTTTCTGAATGGGCAAGTTGAACGCTGTGCTAATCTCACACATTACTCAGCAGAATTAAATCACGGCTCACACAAACAGTAACTTTCCAGTTCTTGAGCTAAAGGTAGTATTTCTTTCCTGGAGGCATATTTGGACACTTTATGTTGGTCATTAATAATGTGGAAATGAAGCAGCAATTAAAGCAAGAAAGAAATTTATGCTCTGGTTTGTGGGACTGCTGAGTAACCGCAGTCCTGGTTAGAGATAACAGATGTTGTGGGTGTTCTGCTCTTCAAAAATATCCTCCCCATCGTCCTCAGGAAAATTAATAGGCCTAATTTAAATGATGAGGGGCTCCTGTTTTCTGAAATATCATATGGTTTCCTTTTATTGATCATTAATATATTCATCCTAAAACTCTTGGATCAATGAAGTACATGCCCAGGAGCACTTTGGGGTTGTCACAGCTATTTCATTTAGTACCAGGGTTGGGCTGCTTTTGTTTTTTAATGGATTGCTTTGTTTTGGCTGAACAAGCTCAGGGATGTGGTGTAGAGAAACGTGCCATCATCCACTTGGCCACCATGAGAGCAACCACCCTGCTTCTTATCATATGCCATTCTGTCACCACCCAGCCCACAATGGGCTTGGCTGAATGTGACTCCTCTTTCTGAGCCTCATTATTTTCTTGTTTCAGGAAGCTCTGTGACTGCCAGGCTGTTTTTTCACAGCAGGTGGGTAACAGGGAATTAAGTTTTAAAGGGGTTAAGTTAAGCTTTGTCCTTTTTTCTCTCTTCTCTGGGTTCAAGTGTCTCTCACTGCTTTCTCATTCAGTGTAGGACTGTATGGCTTAATATGATGGGTCAAGCTCTCCAGTTTAACCCAGTTGCTCTGAGAGCAGAATAACTGAACTGGTTTTAGGTCACTCTCTTGGTGCTTCTCATTTTGGCTCAGCCATAATCTTAGTTCTGGTAGAGACAAGGCAGTTTAGGAGACTGCTGGAGTGGCCATCCCTGCTCCCCAGGGAAGATACAGGCAGAGGGGCTGTGAGAGCCCTGGGCAGTGAGAACCCTCAACCCAGTAGAGGAGCACACAGGGTATATTTGTCTTTTCAGGTGTTGCTCCCTGCCCTCCCATCCAGGTTAAAGGCATTTTAGTCCAATTTGTAAGCCTTTGGTCCAGTTCCAGAGGGTTTGCAGAGCTTGGATTCATTTTGGATATGATGCAGCTTCCAAGTTTGACACGTTGTGGTCTGGTTTCTGGCTTGGACTGGCCTGGAGTGAAAAATTAGGCACTGGAAAAGCATTATCCTTCCTCCAAAAAGCCCCAAGCCTTCCTTGAGTGCTACCTTCACTTTCTGAGTCTCAGCCAAACTTCTGACATTGCAGGTGTTTTGTCTGCTATAAAGACTCTTCCTTCTAAAGTCTGCTCATGGTTAATAATGTACTCTCTGCCAGCATGGGCATAATCTTTACTTTGAAAATGCCTGTTTCATTCTTCCTTATTAGACCATAAAAGAGATGTGCAGGCTGTGCAGTTAGTTGCCCCACTGCCAAAGCCAGTGCCCTGAAAAGGGGTTGATAATACTTGTGTCTCCTCAAGAGCAATGTCCTACAGAGCTGGAACTAACCCAGGCTTCTGAATTAGAGGTAATTTTGTGGGCTCTCACTGTTTTCCTTTTATCACAGGCACTAAGGAAGCTGGATGGCCTTCATCAAGATAGGCTGATTATTTACATTGTTTGTTCATTGTAAATGTTTAGCTCCTAAATCTTGGCTCAGATGACCCAGGGGAGTTTTGTCTTGATGTTTTCAAAGATTAGGATCAAAACCATTCAACACAGAAGGATGGCTCTCCTATCTTAAACAGAAGCAACAGTTTCAGACTTTAATCCAGTTTATTTGCAGATCATGGTCGAAAACTGGGTTGTGAATGTCTGTTGAATGCCAAAGGAAAAGCTGTAAATCCTTGTACTAAGCAAAAAGAAATTACTTAAAATTAGTTGTTTCCACGGGGAAGGAGCTCTGTGATCTCGCCTGTTGTCCCAGTGGTGTCTGGGAAAGTTTGATGCTTTTATTGTTGTGTTGTATTGGGTATAATAAAAGTGGCTTCTTTAGATACAAGCTCCATATGACAAATTATGGACCTCAGAATATCTGTCACATTTAGATGATGGAATGAAACTGGTTTTCACTTAGGAGCAGGAGAATGAGAGGAACTTGGTAAGTAACAATTGGAGAAGACATCTGCTGAGACTTCTGAGCTGTTTCTTTTAAACACCAAGCACACATAATTGCCTGTGTAATCATGCCATTTTAACCAGCCCCATACCTTGGTGTGTACCAGGTTCTGTGTATGGTCACAGAGCTGCTCAGACCTGGGGGTAACAGTGAACTTTTGCTGTCAGCTTGTTTTTTCTTCATGGAACAAGGACTGTAAATTCCATACTTCACATTCTGTGAAGTTAAAACAACTTCTAAACACTTTTTGATTTAATGTGCCTCCACTGCCAGCGACCTTTAGATTTGCTGCCTTGTTGTCATCTTCTGTGTGTGATTTGCATGCGTTGGGATGTGCTGAGAGAGAGGAATCAGGAGCAGGAGCTAGATGGTGTTGGACATCCCATGCCAAAGATGTAGTTAGAAGCTCATGGAGGCAGGGTGGGTGGCCACAGGGAGGGCAGAGAGCCATACTGTGAGTGGTTGACTGGGATATGCCCAAGGACAATGATGCTAGCTGGCAGTGTGGGCAAGAGCTAAATAAATCCTGGATTTTGGAAAAGCTGCAGAGCCAAGCTTCCCACCCAACAGCTTGATACACATTTCCAAAGCAATCTCTTGCACTGAGAAGGGACTTAAGGAGCTGTAGGCACTTAAAGAATGAAAGCTTGTATCTGGTGTGACAGGTACAGAAACTGGAAACTGAAGAAGCTGCTGCTGGAAGCCCTGAGGTCAAACACAGCTTGTGAGAGCTCACATCTCACTCAGCATCCACATTTCAAATGAGTAGCTGTAACTTAGAGCCTCAGTGGATGTTTTCTGCCATCAGCAGACCTTCATCATTGTGGTCCAAAATATTAACATGGAGTTGGCTTTGTGTGGGATTGTCTGTGATGCTTTTCGAGCACCAATTCATAATAAGGTATGCATCAGATGTCACATCAGATACCAAATTTAACCCTTCTGGCCCCACAGTCATAAATCTTTAGCTCTATGGGCAGCACGTGGGGTTTTTTTTTGTCCATGAGCCTCCTGCAAGTAAATGTTTTTGCAATCACTGTCAACATGCATCATCTCCCTCAACCCCAGGCTCCTGTGCTCAGCGTGAGCCATAAATCAGCAACATTAATTAATGATTCTTCGAGTGCACTAATGCTTCCAGGTCTCCTAATGACTTTGTTTAAATGGGCAGTGCATCCTAGCTGAGGATGTGAAATGCTTTTTTAAATCTGCTGAAGCAGTGAGTGCTGTGTGCATCAGTTATGTGTGTGATGGCAGGCTGCTGCCTTGAAATTCTTACTCAGTCTCCAGCCATTTGCTGTGGGCCAGAAACTGTAATGAGTAGGAAAGAAATTTGCTCCGTTTCAGACAGAGCTGTTAAAAGAAAATTATTCTCCAAGTAATTCTTATCTCATGATGGGATTGCTCAATTACTGCATACTATGGGAAAGGAAATTGCAAATGTGTTGGCTTTTCTTCCCATTAGAACTATGGTTTTATTACAATTGTCATACATGCATGTACTTCTTTTTTTTTCTTTGCATATTTTTGAAAATTAAACCATCCTGTTTTAGATACTGAACAGAGCAGAATTAAAGAGCAGAACTGCTCAGGCAGATTTGCAAAGGTAACCAGGAGTGGCAATTCCTTCCTCTGGTGGTGTAAGTGTCCTACACAGGCATGAGAGGGAGGCACTGTAGAATAACTCCTCCATAATTCTAGGACTACCTAGAGGGGTAATTCTGCATAGGAGAGACAACTCAGAGAGTCTTGTGTGCTGATCCCTTTCCTCATCCCACCCCAGGCTGTCACCAGGGTGAAAATCTGTAATTAGCACATGGTTGTCTAGGGTAGGAGTCTGCAGCAAGCAAACCATGGTGAGAGCTCTCTGTCTCCAGTGAAGGATCCTGGCTGCGAAGGGATATCATTGCTTGTATTTTTACACCATCCTGCAGTAGGACAAGGGGCATTGGCTGCAAGATGGAACATAGGAGGATCCTCAGAAATATAAGAAAAAACTTTTTCACAGTGAGGGCGACAGAACACTGGAACAGGCTTCCCAGAGAGGTTTTAGAGTCTCCTTCTCTGAAGATGTTCAAAACCTGTTTGGATGTGTTCCTGTATGACCTGGTCTAGGTGTTCCTGCTCTGGCAGGGATGTTGGACTAGGTGATCTCTTGATGTCCCTTCCCATCCCTGTCATTCTGTGATTCTGAGACTTTTGGTTGTCTTTTTATTCTTTAATGAGTTGGTGTTTCTGGTCCAGCCTGGTTTCTGCCTCCCACCACTGATGTACTTGAGGGTGGTGAAGCACTGGAAGAGGTTGCCCAGAGAGGTTGTGGATGCCCCCTCTCTGGAGGTGTTCAAGACCAGGCTGGGCAGGGCACTGAGCAGCCTGATCAAGTGGGAGGTGTCCCTGCCTATGGCAGGGGGGTTGGAACTCGATGATCTTTAAGGTCCCTTCCAACCCAAATTATTCTATGATTCTATGGTTCTACTTTTTGGGGTCAGGAGGCACCTCACTTGCCTTCACCTGCCCAAGGAGCCTCAGTGGCTGCAGCAGCCCCCTCTGCAGAGGTGCATTGCAGCTGAACTACGTAAGAGCAAACTGTTCTCCCTTACCTCTGCTTCCAGACTAAAGCACTACATCTAAATGTGCTTCAATTTCTATTGCAAATGTCTGAGGCAATGGTGTGGAAATAATGTGTAGCTTGAAAAAGAAATGAGAAGAAATACTTTTCTTGACCTCTTGGGCATTACAGAACATTATTCAGCTCACACCTTCCTGCAGGGGTTGTGCAGGCAGAGCTTTTTGGTGCTGTTCCCAAAGTGTGTACCAGGTGCTCAGCCTGATCAGGGAAGCTGCCATCTGTTTGGGTAGATGCAGCAGTGCCATGGTCCAGGTGTGCTCAGCAGCCTGGCAAACTCTTGACTAAAGGATGCTGACCTGGGAACCTGCAGCAGCCATAACAGTGAAACCTTTTCCTGTTGACTAAGGGCTTCATCAGCTCTTCTCTTTACCTTTAGTTTCCCTCTCCTAAAGTTTCTGCAGGACAACAGGATGCAAATGTGCAATCAGGAAACAGCCTGATATGCCCCAGTTGGCCAATTAATCACTGGTCCATGTGGCTGTGGTGATGGGCACTGGTAAACAGTGGTGTCACTGGTCCTTCCCCTTCCGACTGCTTATCTCTTCCCAAATCCCCTCTTCAGCAGCTCAGCCCCTCTCCTCCCAGCACAGCACAGCTCTCCCCATTGCTCTGCAGTGACCAGCTCAAGGACACAGCCTTGGGTTTCCCCGCAGAGGTTCCTCTAGATGATGGGCCATTCTCATGCAATAATGTGTATTTTTAAGCCCAAGCAAATAAATCTATAGATCTATACATGCAGCTGCTTGTTACTGGGGTGGGAAACCCTCCAGGGCTGGGAAGCAGGAACCATTTGAAGTGAGGTGTGCACCAACCACTCCTTCATGTCTCAATCTGCCTCCTGGGATGAGGACAAGGACCCACATCAGTATGAAACCTCTTTTTGCTAACTCGGCTCCTCCTGTAAATAGTGTAGGAACAGGAAACCATTTTCCTCCTCTTCAAAGTTTTGGTGTAATTTGAGAGTCAAGTTCTATGCAGATCAGAACATGTTAGTAATGTCTACAAAGTAATTATGGCATATATTATTATTTTAACATTTACAAAGTGCTGACAGCATAAGACTTTTATTAAAACTTTAGGGAGGGTGAGATACATACCACAAGTCCTGGTGAGATAAAGACAGTCTCCTGAAATCCCTTATTTATATTTCAATTTTACCCTCATTCTCCTGTGACCTCCTTTTAATCATATATTGGTTTCTTTGTGCCTTAAATTATGTAAGCTGGCTAATGATTTTAATTTATAGTTCTTCATGGAAACATGCAAATATTATTTCTGTCCAGTGAAGGCACGCTATGGACTTCTTATTGAAAAGCAATTTATCATTGTATTCAAGAGCAGCAGAAGAGGTTTAACTTTGATGGAAGCTGGAAATCTTTCTTTTCACTTACTGTGATCAAGTAAAAGCAATGAGCCAAGGCTAATTAAAAGATCTCTGTTTAAAAAGTAACTGATGAGCCTAAATTAATTTTAGTGGGGTTTTTTTGCTACAAGGAGGGGAACTGGAGTAGATTTGCAAAATCAAAGAGCAGCATTTTCTATGTTCCTCATGTCTGGCAGGTTGCATAATATAATCCAACCCAGATTTTCTGCTGATTTCTTTTCTTTGAAGCAAACTTGTCATAGTCAGCCAAGTTAGGTTGGGATTTTTGGAGAGTGTGCAGTCTTTTGTCAACACCTAAAGCAACAGATTTCTGTATGGAAAAGCATTTGGGATAGTGGTTTAACTCATTAATTGCCTATCAAAATGATTATAAGCATTAGTGAGCTTGATGTAGATACCCCTTTAAGACCTGAGACACAAACTACTCTTCACCCTAACATTTGGGAACTCAAGCAATCAGCCCTTGACTATTCTAATTTAAAAGAAGACTACAGATTGGAGAGAAAAATCTGTAGCAACATAAATGGATGAATATATGAACTTCCAGACATCTGAGGGACACAAAAATAATGAGAAGTCCACAGTCTGTAAGAAATTAATAACTAATAGGTGGAGTTGCCCTGACATCTGGATTTCACTACAGTGAAACATAGTGGAAACCTGACTGGATTGTAATTGCACACTCGTGTCCCCTGGCTTCAGCTGTAACTCTTTGGTTTTATACTTTGTTTTAATTCCTCAGTTATTAATTACCAATGCAGATAAGATGTTTTAATGTGCATGAGCTCTCCTTCCATTGCATTCCATTAGGAAGATATCATTACATTTCAGCCACACGTCATTAAACATTTCAAAATACATCCAGAGAGGCAGTTGTATATAGGGGACATGTTATTACAGGTAATATATTTTGCTAAAGCCACAAAACCTGGCAGATGAAGAAGCAGCTTGTGCCCTCACCACTGGTGCAGGCACGTCCAATGGGGCACGCAGCATCCCTCACTGTGCACCTACTGACGTGTGTCAGAGCAGTTAAACACACTTAAACGCTTTTCCAACTTCTTTTTCTTTACCTTTCCACCCACCTCTCTTCAGTCACAGAGGCTGCACTCCTGCCTTTGCAGAGGAAGAAAACAAGATTGCAGCCCAAAAGCCCAAATCCCCAGTCAATATGAGATTAGATGCTTCACCACCAGCCCCCTCCTGTAGGTACTTGTGTGAGAGTGGGGTTGAAAGGTATCAAGGTACAAACCACCAGCATCCCCCTCAATGCCAGGCAGTGGGGAATTGAGCCCTTAATCCATGCTGGGCTGTCTGGGCAGCTCTCACATTGACAGATTCCTGCTTTCCACTAAATTGATTAGCTTTACAGCGCTGTTTCAGTGGTTGTCTGGGTTTGAGCAAGTCCCCTATCTATTACCAGCCATTCTTCTTATCCTCAGAGAACCTCTCTCAAAGTTCAGCACAGCCAAGTTGCCCACAAGGAACTGTTACCATGGTCAATACAAACATAATAAAAGACAGCAGGAGAGCGGGTAGGCTCTTTACACCAAATGAGAGCTCAGGAGAGATGTGATTTCTTAGAATAAGATACAGCAAATACACCGCTGCTTTCAGATATAAAAATCACCAGGCAATCAGTGCCATATTAAAGGGTTTATTTCCTTTTTTTTTTTTTTTTTTCCCCAACACTTGCCTATCTGAGCTTTCTCAGGGACCTTTTCTGCAGCCATATGTCAGATTAAACTTAACATCATTATCATGCTGAAGGCAAGGAGTCTCCAATAAGAGATCCACACACTGTCATGTTAATTTTCCAGTGTAATGCTACTGCATTAAACCACTGAGCGGGCTTGAATATCTAAGGTCCTCTACAAGTCAGAAGATGTTCTCAGGTGCTTCCACTCTGCTTGGTGCAGCCCTCCTGGGGTGGAAGACTCAGCAGCACAGAACTGGTCTGGCTAATTGGAGCTGCCAGGGAGGAATGAGTCTGGAGAGCATCACACAGTCACAGCACACAGAAAGGACTGAGCTCTCTGGGTTGTTGGTAATAACTGAGCAAATTGTCTTTTTATGTTATTATTATTCTTCAGGAGAAGGTGAAGGGAAGTTTAGATTCGACTCATTTCTCCCAATCTCCTTTCCTACACTGGTGAAGCAAGTGATCTGTGCTATTGTGAGCTTTATTACGTGGCTTATCATGCACTTAAATGCAATCTTTCCAACGAGAGAAGATGTCTGCAAATCCTGTTCTTTGAGCATACTTGAAATTCTGGTGATTTACTCTTTCTTACCCATCCATACACCTATTTTTTTATGTTTATCCACATTAAATTGCTTTAACACCATGCTACTCCTGATCTGGGTGCATTAGTCTGTCTGTCCTGCTCTCCTCATCTGAGCTGTGCTTCACATCAGCTGCCTCCAGCAACCCAGTGGTATTTAAAGGAGGTTTTCTTGAGTCAGTGACTGTAGCTGGATTAAAGAACAGACATAACTACCACTGCTTATTTTGTCCTGAAAGATTTACTGTAAAGCTTTTCTAAAAGTCGTGTTTAGAAGGAGTCTGGTGGTGTTTTGTTGTGTATCTCTAGAACTGCAGCCAGCACTAAAATACAGGGCACTGAGACCAGTCCAGCAGAGTTCTGGAAGGAATTTTATCTCCCTTCCAACACACATACTGTTACACAACTGTCCTCAACCCTGCATCTGAGGGACTGGACATTGATTATGAGGCAGAAAACAGGACTTTGATGAGGGAATTATCTGAATAGAGCTCTCAAATTCTGCTCCCTCTGTCTTAAAAATCTCTCTCAGTGGCTGTATTTCTTCCTCACCATTTACCAAGTCCAAAAGTGCAACAATAAGAAACCCTCTCAAACCACCTGGAAAAGGAATAGCATCAGTGTGTGACAACACATTTGCAGCCCAGCACTGGTCTGTGCAAAGCAGGGCAATCCCACAGAGCACACCCTGGCTGGGATTAAAGAGAACCCCAGGATTTCTTTGAATTCTAGGACTAGTACTTGTATATAATAAACAGTTGAATTTATATGCCAGCAAATGGTATTAATGCTAGTAATAACATCTTGAACTGCTAGCAAACAGATCACATATTACAAACAGCAGGTAATGAAAGATTTTGGGAGGGGAGACCACAGCTTAATTAAATTTGACACAATGCAGCAGCTGAGTTTCGTGAGCCCAAGACAGAGCAGACACCAAAAAACCTCCATCTGCCTGAGGTGGCTGCAGGATGCTAATGGTGGCAGCACTTTTCATGTGGCTGTGCATCCCCAAGGCACCTCCACCCACAAGGGATCAGAGTGGGATGGGGAGAGAGAGGAGACCCACAGTAGCATGGAAGGGGAGTGGTGAACCACAGAGAGATTCTGGAGAAGTCTGAACATAGCAGGGGTAGGGGCAGGTGACATTTCACTCCTCCTTTGATCACATGGGAAGAATTACAATGGGACCAGCATCAAAGGGCTGGAGCATCTGCC
>VZTY01025805.1:21901-38137 GCA_013400935.1 Turnix velox | reverse complement strand
ATACTGACATCTGCCACTCACTCTGGGTTTCTGCATTTTAACTTCTAGTTGAAAATTACTGCAAAGTTTTATTTAAATAAGTAGTGAACACTGTTNAATAATTAAGTAGTGAACACTATTCCCCCTTAAAAGATAAATATTTAATTTTAATATTTTTAGTTCCTAACATTTTTCTTTCAAATCTTTAGAAGAACATTATTAAGATATTGCTTCTGCAAAGGCAACCCTGCTCTTCCAAACACCTACACAACAGGGCTCATCTTTGCAAGATGAAAACTGAAAGCTGAAGAGGCTAAAACAAAGAAACTAGAGAGAAAGAAACACGTACAGATGGAAGAAAGCTTCCTCAAAACACAGACCCAACCTCTCCCTACTTCAAAATAAATATATTCATATTATTTTTAAAGGTAAGTTGTGACAGCCATGTTGATTAGTGCAATTCATGTGGCAGCGTTCACTTCTCTCTAGCTCCTCACTGCATACTGAAAATAAGGCAATTAAATGAGAAAATTAATTCCATTAATTAAAATTGTTCAGTCTCAAGACTGAATTATCTCAGTGAGAATTACAACTGTAGAAATGTACATAAACCAAAATGTTTTCCTTGACACCTATTTTCCTCTAGAAAGGATAAGTTTTGCAGCACAAACTAATGATGATGCTATTTTCACAGCATCACAAAGCTGCAGAGAAATATGAAAAGGTCTGTTTTTGCCTTTTAAAGGGAAACCCACTGATGCATATAGGGAAATCTACAAGTAAAACACAAACCTTTCCCACAAATTCTTTAATAGTGAGCCTAAGTGAAAACTCTGGTCAAGTCAGGAAAAAAAAAATCATTAAACAGAGCTGAATCCATAAAGCTCTGTAGCTGGAGTTTCAATAGAGATCATTTTATAGTAAAATTAAAATAGAAGCTCTTTTTAATTATATAAAGTGTGCACATTATTACTGAGGAGGGGAGTATAAGCTTTCCTCAAGAACCATAAAATTGGCTGCCAGGAATTAGACTTCAGCTGCAATTATTATATGGTCTTATAAAGGATATTGAAAGTCTGATAAAATTGCACCCTTGTCACGTAACAGTGATGCTAAATGCTAAATAACCACTCTGCAGCATTCCACTCATAGCTTTCTCAGAACATCATAGCTCCCTCCTCACAGAGAAAAGAAAACACAGCAGGATTTTTGGAGCTAAAAGTATACCTAAATATTTGAAATACCACACGGACAGGGCAAATGATATGTGATGCCACACGGAGGCACAGCAGTGCCTGTGAGAAATGAGTACTCATGATCTTTTAGAAAGGAAGGGCCTCCACACACTCAGTGTCTATGTCTATATATGATGAGAACGATTTAAAATCTGTTAGAATCACAGAATGAAACATAGAATGGTTTGGGTTGGAAGGGACCTTAAAGATCATCAAGTTCCAACCCCCTGCCATGGGCAGGGACACCTCCCACTACACCAGGTTGCTCAGTGCCTCAACCAGCCTGGCCTTAAACACCTCCAGGCATCCATTACTCCTAGTCCTGCCATTCTGGACCCTATTAAAAAGTCCTACCCCAGCCTTTCTGTAGCCCCTTTCAGGTACTGAGAAGATACTATGAGATCTCCCCTAAGCTTTCTCTTCTCAAGGCTGAACAACCCCAACTCCTTCAGCCTGTCCTCGTAAAGGAAGGTGCTCCAGCCCTTTAATCATCTTCATGGCTTCCTCTGGACCTGCTCCAACAGCTCAATGTCCTTCTTATATTGAAGGCTCCAGAACTGAAAACAGCAGGCATAAGGCTAACTCTTCCTCACCACAACATGACCAATTCCAGTGTCACACATTCCTAAAGGCTGGCTTTGCAATGTGTGTTGTAAATGTTGAGTATTTGCTCCTCCTGCATTTGGCTACAGGAGACTGCCCAGCCTGTTGCACCAGGAGCTGGAATTGCTGTTAGCATCACCAGTACCCTCCTCTAGTGCCACAGACACAGCAGGGAGGTAAAAATCTCCTGATATTTCTAATTCCACAGACTCCATCACACTCACAACTGTGCCAGGCTGAAATTTCTGCACGGATTAAGAATATTAAAAAAAATATTTCTGACACATAAGTCATGTGCAGGGGAAAGCTGGACAAGACTGAGATTGTGGAGTGTGGAAAAAAAGGTCTAAATTTTGCTCTTGCAAGTGAAGGAAAGGTGAAAATTCCTCTTCTTGCAAAGAACTGATAGAATCCCTTGCCATTTCAATCCCAACCCAAGGGGTAGAATCTACGTCCAACTTCCTCCATCAGGCTTCAGTCAAACTCTGCTGTTCCAGTCCCAGCACCTGTGGTAATTCCAGGCTTGAGAATGAAATCCCTGCCTGAGACTATGAAAAGGATCCCACACAGCTTTTGTTTGACACAGCTACTCAGTGGTGAGAAGAAACAGATCGTGAGCAATCAAACCCACTCGCCTCCCAAATGGTGGCAGGGAAGAAGCACCCTGGGCTGTGTCAGTGTGGAGATGGAGGGTCTGCAGCTCCTTCCCCTGAGAATGGCAGTCTTGCAGGCTGCAGGAATGTTGGGTAGGGTCTCATGGAGAGGCTTCCTTCCTAAAATGGAGCTGTGAGAGCCCATCCTGTGCCCACATGGCTCCTGCCAGCCCAAACCACCCGCAGACCATCAGGAGTCTCCTTGAGCCATCTGCCCTTTGCAACTGCACCAGCAGGCATGCAAGGGAAGCTCTGCAGCATTGCTAAAGCTGTGAGCAGGAAACAAGTCAAGAAAAACCTCACAGACCATAGTTGATTAACCTAAAAAAACTACATTTCTGAGGCACTTGTGGTCTAAGATGAGTCCTTGCATCTCTCTACATTCCCTGCACTTAACACAGCAGGAACTTGCCACTGGGCACTTCTCTGCTATAAATGTGAAAGCATTAAAAAATATGTATGTTACCTCTGACTGAGCATCTGGAAAAACAATGGCCTTTTAGCCAGGTAAGCTGCAAACAAAGTATTTAAAAATTAATTTTTATTTGGAGCATGCATGAGATGTGCTCCTTGGAAGGTAAAGAAAATAAAGAGCAGGGTGCACTTTGCAACTTAAAAGCCCTTAGAATTATTAATTACACCTCACAAACTCTCTGGAAAGATTCTGAGTATTATATAGAATGTCAGAAAATAGGTGTTTTATAAAAATATAAAATTACTTGCACACAATTATATGCAAACAGCAAAGTTGGTCCGAGATTTGGAAGAGGAGAGAGGGATTCCTGACTGTGGATACAGTTGAGAAAAGTCTATGCAGAGTATTTCTCTACCACTGAGGGAAACACTAAAATGAACTCTTCAAATGTAAACAGAAACATAAATGGAAGTTGGAAACACCTTTGAATAAAAATAATTGAATTAAAGACCTCTGAATAAAATCCACAAATTTTCTCTGTCCTTTGAAAGTACGAGTACTGCTGCTTCTTCATGAAGCTTTAAGATGTATTTCTTTTGTTAAAAGTATCTGAATCCTCTAGTAAACAAATTATCGAGAGTCACATAATATTGTAATGATGTAAGATGATTCATACAAACATTTAAATGTAAAACATAGAATAGAAATCATAGAAATGCAAGGAACAATTTCAAGAGAAGAGCTGAAATGTGCCTTAGAGTCTTTTCCATTAGAAATAATAGTGGAGCATTAGCATAGAATGGTTTGGGTTGGAAGAGACCTTAAATATTATCACCTAGTTCCAAGCCCCCTGCCATGAGCAGGGACACCTCCCACTAGAATCAGGTTGCTCANATCCCCTTAAAAAGTCCTACCCCAGCCTTTCTGTAGCCCCCTTGAAGTGAGAAGCTACTCTGAGGTCCCCTCTGAGATTTGTCTTCTCCAAGATGAGCAACCCCAACTCCTTCAGCCTGTCCCCAGAAGGGAGGTGCTCCAGCCCTCTCATCATCTTCAAGTCCCTCCTCTGGACCTTCTCCAACAGCTCAGTGTCCTCCTTATGTCCTATGTCCAGAACAGGACACAGTAACTCCAGTTGGGGTCTCACCAGAACCAAGTAGAGGGGCAAAATCACCTCCCTTGACCTGCTGGCCACACTTCTCTTGATGCAGCCCAGGATTTAGTTGGCCTTCTGGGCTGCAAGCTCACACTGGCAGCTCACATTGAATTTGTCATCCACTGACACCCCTAAATCCTTCTCTTCAGGACTGCACTCAAGCCACTCTCCTGTATAAGTTCTAGAATAAAGTCACTGCTCGTAGCTACCTCATCAAAAGGTAGAACAAAATACCCAGCAGCATTCAGAGGAACACAAGTCATTGAGTTCTCACAATAAGGAAGTAAAATTTGCTTACCTGGAACATCAATTAATCTCTTATAAACATTCAAGAAGGCTGCCTCAGCTTCTTTGCTTCTTTTGCCCAATGCGTCGATCTGAGAGAGTGATGAGAAAAGAAAGCTTTTAGACTTGGTCCAGTGCAATTCTCACATTCTGAGCTACAAACAGAAGTGAATGTGAGTCATATAAAATTTGTTAATTCATAAAAAAGGGAACTCCAGTCTCCTGTGTATGACATCTATGGGTGCTGTATTATAGAATCATAGAAAGGTTTGGGTTGGAAGGGACCTTGAAGATCATCTAGTTCCAACCCTCCTGCCATGGGCAGGGACACCTCCCACTACACCAGGTTGCTCAATGCCTCATCCAGCCTGGCCTTAAACACCTCCATGGAGGGGACATTGTAGGAGTATTTCTGACAGATTTGTACTGGGCAGAATCTGAAGCCCAATAGGAGGGAACCATATTTTTATGATATTTTATCCCTACCATCTACTGTGACTCTTTACTTCAAATCTTTATGAAAAGCTCTTTGCCAGCTCTTTATAAAAAATAATTTGCCAGACAGGTTCTCTCCTCAACAACAGCTTTCCTTTACCACTCAGCATGATCCAACAGAGATGGGAACCACGTGCATGTCTGATGTTGTGCTTGGCCTTTGTTGTGGCCAATTTATTTTCCTATTCCTTCCACCAATCTCAGGAGAAGATGAAAAGATGTTTAGTGTGGATATCACAGGGAACCCAAGTACAACTGTGAATCTTCTACACGCAAATAAGGTTACTAATAGAGATGAGGCACAGACCCATGGAGTCTGTACTCCCCTGGAGACTAGACAGGCTTCAGATCATCTTCTCTTGACGTTTTGTAATCCATCCCACACTGACCTAAGCACCTGCCTGCTGAGGTGAGGGAAAGTGTTACCTCACACAATCTGTTCTTTTCCTCTAAATCTCTATTTTCACCTAAAACTTCATTTTTGCAGCAAATGCAGCAATGTGGCTTTGAAATTAAAACACTTACTCTGCCACTTTTTTCTTGTGCCATGGACTTCCCTAAAGCAGAGGCTTTACAGTCACTAAATATTGATGCAAAGCAACCAAACCAACCCTAAAATGAGTCCTCCACAGCAGAAAGAGAGAGAAGGAAACAGGAAAGCCTGACATGGCTGCTTAATGGAACCAGGAAACCAAAAGCATGAAGATTATGGTTCCCATATTTTAATAAAAAGTACGGAAGGATCTGAGGAATGACAGATAAAAAAGACCCGATAGAAATTCTTAAAACACTTAATATTATGAGACCATTGGTAGGTGACCGTGTCAACACTTGCTNGACAGATAAAGACCCGATAGAAATTCTTAAAACACTTAATATTATGAAACCATTGGAAGGTGACCACGTCAACATTTGCTAAAAAAAAGGAAGGTCCTGTCTGAAAAACGTCCTTGAATTCTTTCCCCATGTTATTGATTCGGAAGATAAGGCAGAAACAATGGAGAGCATTGACTGTATCCGTATTTCAGGAAAGTATTTGATATTTTATTAGAGGAGAGGGAGATTTGTCAGGCTGAAAAGTGAGGTAGGAGAAGGGAGAGGATGAGGGGGGAACTGTGAGCCCCAGGAGGGGAAGTGGAGGGTGCCAGGGAAAGGAAGTGGTGGAGGGAGGAGGAGAGATAAGGAGAAGGGTGCTGCAGGGTCAGATGTGGTGCCACTTGGTGTTTGCTTGGTAGGGAAATGACTTGGCAAAAGGGAAGATTTAGGGGAGGAGTAAAAAAAAGAAAAAATACACCCCAAACAAAACAACCTGCAAAATACAATGGAGGGAACCAGGCACCAAGTGCAGAGGAGCAGAGTGAAGTGTATATAGCAGTCTTGGGGCTGATAAGTGACTTGTTGGGATCATTTCAGAGGGGATTTGTCCCTCTCCATGGCAAAGGGATTGGAACTAGATAATCTTTAAGAGGTCCCTTCCAACCCAAACCATTTTATGATTAAAGCCAGAAAAATCAAAGGACAAGGACAATAGTTGAAATTACACGGAAGCACAACATGTAACATATAAACCAAGAAAAGACTCAAGGGAAGGGGTCACGGAGGAAAATAAGGACACAGAAAGCATCTGCACACCATTTGGCAGCAGCCACCAAATCTTGAGAGATACGACAGGGAGGCTGCAAAGAAACAAGTGATTGTAACACAACACAAGGCTTTATTTACAGAAACAAACCCAGTTCTGGTTTTGCTTACATTCCCCCAAAATCTGGATGAGTTTAGCTAGCCTGCTGGAGGTGCAGCCTAATTGAAACCTGACCTATTCACAGCTTTCATAAACTAAAAAGAAGAAAAAAAAAAGATGGAAAGATGATAAACAAGCAAAATGATGGAAGGATGTGGAGAGCAGTAATAAATTTCTAAGAAATGCTGTCCATACTTGTCTTTTGAAGTTAAACAAGAAANCATTCCCCCAAAATCTGGATGAGTTTAGCTAGCCTGCTAGAGGTGCAGCCTAATCGAAACCTGACCTATTCACAGCTTTCATAAACTAAAAAGAATAAAAAAAAAAAGAAGATGGAAAGATGATAAACAAGCAAAATGATAGAAGGATGTGGAGAGCAGTAATAAATTTCTAAGAAATGCTGTCCATACTTGTCTTTTGAAGTTAAACAAGAAAGGCTACAGAAAGGCACTGGAATCTCACAGGGCATGTGATGTGCAGGAGCGTGAGGGACTGATGGTTGTGAATAAGCCATTTATTAATTTGAATTCAAGCAATCACAGATGGACCCATGCTCATTAGGGAATGAGAACATAAGTAATTCGGTTAGAACATTTCTTCACACAAAGTAGTTGAAATTAGAATATGGAACAAACTGGCAGAGGGGCACTGGGTAGTGTAAATCCATGCTGGGGAGCAGAAGACACTGCTCGTGGAGGGGTGAGAAAGGAGGGGGCAGCCAACAGAGAGACTTCTGCAGTTGAGATAATTCATGGGTACACAGAGACAGACTCTGAAGGCCAAAGCACACCATATGTTAGACTTCTGGACTTCAACGTTCCCACATACAATTTTCTCTCTGCTGCTGCTCAGCAGAGTACAGCCAAATTTAAATTACTATTATTAAATGCAATTAGGATTACAGAACTGATTTTGTACTGTATTCTGAAAAAAATAATTCATTTGCCCTTCTTAGGGAAAAAGCAAAGCATTTTCAATGCTTGCATTTCTGTGAAATAACAGGATGGATCTGTTTCCCTATTACAGTTTTTCTCACATTTTAATAAGGGTCATTTGTACTTGTGTTCTCCCTAAGTATTACAAGGGATATGTTTTATTCACTCCCTAACAGCAATACAGTGATTGAAATATAAACTAGAATTGTATCAACACCCTCCAAGCTGATCAAGGACTTTCTGAAGGAAGCAATTTGTAAACCATAGAATAGTTTGGGTTGGAAGGGACCTTAAAGATCATCGAGTTCCAACCCCCCTGCCATAGGCAGGGCCATTGGAACTTCCACACTTTTTTCTCCCCCTCTCCACAAATTCACCACCAGAATTACTAAATCCCACCAGAGAGACTTTTTTTAACATTTTCAATTTAAAAAGAAAAAAAAATTAGTCAATTTGTCTGTTTTAAAATTTTATTGAAAATCAGCACAGCAGCCATTTCATATCTTAAAATAAAATTTAGGAAAAGCACCACGATGACTTTAACTGAAATAAAAAAACAAGTAAGCATGCCAGCTTCCAGCTGTGTAAGGAAATATGGGATGAAAAAGACATCAAAAATAGCAAAATATAAATGAAGTCCAGAAACAGAGGAAACAGAGCACTGAAATGACATGGAAGGCAGCATTTCTAAGTTCACTGGAAATTTTTCCAATCAGAGCCTAATTGGTTTGGGAGCCAACAAGGACAAGCTGCAATCAGCTCACTTTAAAGCAGCTGAACTACTTTATGAAACTCTTTGCTGAACATTTTTATTTGACTCGAAAAAAAACTTCAGGGACCCTGAAAGAAGTCAACTTATAATTACACCAGCGCAGTCTTGACATGAGCTTAGCTCCAAATCTTAATTTATCTAAAGCAGGCCCCATTATGTCTTCTCTGACTAGAAAGAAACAACAGTGACCTCTGTATTCCCCACCACCCCCATAAACATATGTTCACTTTTAAGTTTTGGCATAACTATTTGTCTTGATAATACCACTGGCGCTACAGTGAGATAACAGACATGAGACACAAGGAATCCTCCCTCCTTAGCACACTCTTCATCTTTCAAATATCACCAGAGCTACACAGAGGGAGCTGCAGGGAGACACCAGCTGAGAGCAGCCCTGCCCTTATCTACCTTCATTTTCCAGGTCAAGTGCTTCGAGGAGTTGCTGCTCAGGGGACCAAGTTCATCCTGGAAGGTGAATGACACCCTTCCCCTCAATAACTACCTTGCCCAAGAAGAAATTCTTTTCATCTACACCCAGAAAAGTAGAAAAATAAATCTGTGGCTTTGTTTTGGAACCTGTCACTCTTTATCCACTAAGAAATTCCAGCATTAATTAAGATTTGGTTCCTGCTGTCCCACAAATCACCTGGATTGTGGATTCAGGTTTGCAGCACTGAGACACTCATGAGTGCTGAGACAGATACATAGCAATGTCTCATCCACTGCAGTTAGAATGGTGCACAATTGTGATTCTGAATTTGAAGGGGAAGCAAAGATAAAGCTCTGCATGAGAAATTCTTTAGGGTGAGGGAGGTGAGACACTGCGAGAGGCTGCCCAAAAAGGCTGTGGATGCCCCCTCAATCCCTGGAGGTGTTTAAGGCCAGGCTGGATGAGGCATTGAGCAACCTGGTGCAGTGGGAGGTGTCCCTGCCCATGGCAGGGGGGTTGGAACTAGATAATCTTTAAAGGTCCCTTCCAACCCAAACTACTCTATGATTCTATAAACACAGATTTTGTAGTCACAGCTCTTCTATTTATCCTCATGGTTCTCCAGCTGCAATTGTCACTGTCATTACCTACCTTAAAATAAAAGACTGGTTTTCTACTGTCCTGTACCTAACTTAGCAAGTAAAAATAAATGTTTTAAACCAAAAGTTATTTTTCTGTCCTGGCTTTTAATAAACAGATGCCTTAGCAAGGCAACCCTCCCCCTTCACTTGCAAAGCTCCCTTACACATCTTTTGTCGTATAGTTGTGCGTCACAAAGTTTTTTTTCCCATTTGTCTTCAATTACTTCGAGCTACCAAAATGCCATTAGGAATTGTAAGAAACACATTAAACAAAGGGAAAAAGCATGGTAACAACTCATTAAGGCACCATTATTTTAAGCTGTGCCATATTCTTGAATAGCTGCCTGGGAATCAAATGGTGCAAGCATTATTAATGCAATGGCATCAGTCTTTCTTTGAAGTCATTTCAATAGAGAAACTGCTCATTCACATAAAACAGCCCATCAGCTGCCAAGGTGGTGCAAGAGATCCACTACACACTTGCTGCATGTGGATTAGGAAGAACACAGGGTACATGCACACTTGGCGTCATTCCCTTAATACCAATAGAATGGTTTGGGTTGGAAGGGACCTTCAAGATCTTCTAGTTCCAGCCCCCCCTGCCATAGGCAGGGACACCTCCCATTAGACCAGGTTGCTCAATGCCTCATCCAGCCTGGCCTTGAACACCTCCAGGGATTGAGGGGGCATCCACAGCCTCTCTGGGCAATTATCTATAAAGAATTTCAAAAAAAAACCATTTAAATTTTCCAAACTAATAAAAATATATAGTCCATCAGCCCAGTTAATTTTTTCCCCCCATCTGACAGAAGAAAAAATAAAAGCTTTTCTTTTTTCTCTCTCTTTCCAGCAATTAAAAGTTTTTTGAAGCAAAATTAGAAAAAAATGAATCCTGTGCAGCTGCTTTAAGCATATGGTGTATATTTTAACTGCTCTATAAATTCTTTAACAAAAATAAGGACTTCACAGAGTGGATACAATACCAATCTGTTTGACAAAGCTGCCTGGGTGCAGGGCATAGATACACTAGTGGGGATGAGCTGGGGAAGAGAGTGGCTGCCTCATCACTTGCTAGTTTAGCTTGACGTTAAGAGGAGAGCTTTAAGAGGGACCCAGATTCACATTCTCAATTCTGCTTCCCTCCACTTCACAACAGCTGCAACCTTGAACCCTTGAAACCTTCTTTTCCTTTCGTGCCCAGATAATTCTGATTTTCCCAGACGTCCAAGGCTACCATCCATCCCCTGAGGAAAGCTCAGCTCCCTCGTTCTCACAGGACAGCTTCTTGTTGCTTTCCCAATCTTTGATCTTCCTTCCCAATAAAACAGCTCAGCCCAACACGTGCCTCGAGATACTGACAGCAGAATGACAGCTTTGTTTAAATGAACCTGAAGGGGGACTACAGAAAGGCAGGGGTAGGGCTTTTTAATAGGGTACAGGATGGCAGGACTAGGAGTGATGGATGCAAATTGTAAGAGGGGAGATTCAGGCTGGAGAGAAGAAAGAAATTCCTTACAGTGAGACACTGGAAGAGGTTGCCCAGAGAGGTTGTGGATGCCCCCTCAACCCATGCAGGTGTTTAAGGCCAGGCTGGATGAGGCACTGAGCAACGTGGTGTAGTGGGAGGGGTCCCTGCCCATGGCAGGGGGGTTGGAACTCGATGATCATTAAGGTCCCTTCCAGCCCAAATCATTCTACGATTCTGTAGCTTTTACTATTTGCCACCCTGCCCTCAGCTCAGTGCAATGGGGGGCTGCTATCACTGCTGAACCTCTCCTGGATACTTTGGTAACCACCATGTCTCCCTCCTCACACTTCAGCACATTCCTGAGCAGCCTTTCCCCACTCCTGCTCAGCTCCTAATCCATCCATCCATCAGGCTGCCACCAAACAGAGCAGCCCCACTCCCTCCTGCTGCCTCATGCCATGAGCTCCCTCTTTTCTTCCATCAGACCTTGCCATCACATGGCTGTAGCAGGATTCAGCCCACTGACTCTGTGGAAAAACTAAACCAATAAAGAGGAAGCATTTAGTTTCCATCATGCCAGCAAACTCAACTGACTCACCCTGTGCCTTTGGTAGACTCAGGGTGAGGGAGAGAAAGAGCTGGGACAAGGACACTTGCCATGCCCAGTGCTGCCATGGGCTGGGTATGGCACAAAACCAAAGAGGCAAAATGCAGATGGAAAAAAGGAGGGTCAGAGTGACAAGTGTTTGGAAAATTCCCTTCCCTAACTACTCTGTTTTTATAGCATCAAAGTGCATTAACTTAGTTAATTAGTTCACACTGTACACTATAATGTAATGAGGAAGTTTACTGGAGACTTTGTTATTGCTCATACTGAAGTAAAAGCAATTAAAGGACAGTCTGGCCCTGGAAATAAGGTCTTTGCTTCTTGGAAGCTTAGCACTGTCCATGAAGGATAAGGGTTGACCCTGGACAACAACAACAATGCCAGCTTGCCAGCCTCTCAAACACATCATTTAAACCCTCCTAGGTTTGTCTGCTGTCATAGATAATAACTGCAGCAAGAACTGACTCCAGGGATCAATAGACAAGGAGCAAATAAATGCAGCTGAACAATAAATAAACAACTTCATCTATACTTGGTGAAGTGGTGCTTGTGCTAGGACACAGACACCTGTGCTACCCCACATCACCCCCAGCTTCCCACCAGGAGAAGGAGCTACACAGGGTAAAAGTGGGGGCTTTAACTTGTCACCCACGCCTCCTGTCTTTGTCAACAGTGAACTAGAACCCACCATTGCTGACCCCAGGCAAACCCCACAGAGCATTAAGGCAAGAAATGGAAACACAAGGCAACCACCATCCCTCCCCCTGCCTAACCAGCCTGCTGGCCCCCCCAGCCTTTCTCCTCCCACCGTGTCCTCTTGGAAAATGCAACTCACCAGTGATGTCCTGCAGCAGAGACACAAGGAGGAACATCCCTCATAGCCCACAGGGGGGCAAATGGTGGCTGCTGCCCTTCCCCAATGCTGTTAAATAGGAGAGGGGGTGGAGGGGATGATTTGGAACAGGTGGGGAGGGGAGGAGTCCCCCAGGTGTGTGGGATTTGGGGGAAAATGGGCTAGAAAAGGGTTGGTGCGGGGCAGAGGGAGAAGAAGGGGAAAAGAGGGCTGTGTGGAACCTGTCTAGAGCAAACTGGAGGGAAAAATGGAAGGACTTGAGTGTTCACCATGACACTGGAACAAGTTGCTTAGAGAGGTGGTGGAGGACCCATCCCTGGAGACATCCAAGGCCAGGCTGGATGAGGCTCTGAGCAACTTCATCTAGTGCATGATGACCCTGCCCATGGCAGAGGGGTTGGAACTAGATGATCTTTAAGGTCCCTTCCAACCCAAATAATTTTATGATTGCTTCTCTATGTTATGCATGATCCAAACTTCTAAGTAATTTAAAAGGAATCCAGGGAAAAGGAATTCAATAACTACTTTTGTGTGCAAAATCCACCTCCACATAGAATCATAGAATAGTTTAGGTTGGGAGGGACCTTAAAGATTGTGAATACACAAATATAACCTCTCTCTCTTACTTTATACTGAGCTTACTTTCTTGCTTCTAAAGCAGTACCAGGCACTGGCTTGTATAGACTCCTGTTGTAATTTTGTAATAAATCAGGAATAATTAGGACAAACAGAGACTGCATTACAAGCCCAGGCTGGATGAGGGACTGGTCTAGTGGGAGGTGTCCCTGTCCATGGCAAGGGGGGTGGAACTAGATGATCTTTAGGGTCCCTTCCAACCCAAACCATTCTATTATCAGTAGGCTGGATCCTATGACACTAAGCAGAAAACTGTGTCCAGCACAGCCCTCCCCATCCCTATTCCTTCCAGCACACTTCAAGCTCTCTTCTTTTTTTTTTACAAAGGATGAGAAGATACTCCTGACACTGTGAACTGAAACAGTGCTGTCTGTCTGAATTTGGCATAAATAGTTTCCCACCACTGTTAGCATCTCACCCAAATGCGTGGCAGCAGCATAGCAGGCCTTAATATAGACAGCCCACTAGCTGCCAACAGAGATTTCAGCACTTTGTCAATTATATAAAAGTCAGATTTGGGCTGATCCTCCCTGAAGTTGCTCCAGTAGTAGCTGCTGTCTCAGTCCTAGTTGCCTGCACGTGGGATGGGGTGGAGATGAACCTGCAAGAGCTTCAGAAGGGTGCATGGGGGCCACTGCTAGTTACTGCTGGTATATGCTAGGTTTCATAGAATGGTTTGGGTTGGAAGGGACCTTAAAGATCATCTAGTTCCAACCCCCCTGCCATGGGCAGGGACACCTCCCACCCAAACAGGTTTGGGACCTTGCCTGTTATCCTGGTAGCTGAGGTTTATCTGAGGAAGGTTTCAATACAAGAAGGAGAAAGATGCTCATGTAGGGATGCTCCAGGAAGATGGTTGTGACCCTACTAGAGCATTTCTACAGTCCTACCCATCTTTTCTAGAGGAGAAATGGACCTGCAAGGTAAATACTGGGAGAAGTAACCACCAGTGCTGGAAGAGCAGATTAGGGAGAGCAAAGAATCTGACACACCTGATCTTGTGGGAGGTGTTCCTGCCTATGGCAAGGGTTTGGAACTAAATCTTTAAGGTCTCTTCCAACCCAAATCAGTCCCATGATTCTGTGGGATCTTCCCAACTCAGCACCCCACAGCCCAGCCTTGATAGCAAACATCATGCACACTCTGCCTTGGAGATGCTGGAGCCCATTTAAATCACCTTCCTTAGGAAAAATGGTGTTTAAACTGCAATCAAGCCAGCCAAAAATAAATAAATCATCATTTACACACTTGTGTAAAGGAAGAAATGAAACCCTGCTACCCTGCTGGTACCCCAAAAGTCTGCTGTGTGCCTTTTTCTGTTCACCTCAGGAAATAGCATCATGATGAAAGACAAACCCATCCCCATGGTCCCACCATGCAAAGGAAATTACCCACCTCCCACGCCCCATGGAGTGGATTTTAAGGGAAAACAATCATCTGCCTAGATATAAGAAAGAAATTCCCTCCTGTGAGGGTGGTGAGACACTGGAACAGGTTGCCCAGAGAGGCTGTGGATGTCCCCTCAATCCCTGGAGGTGTTTAAGGATGGATGAGGCATTGAGCAACCTGGTCTAGTGGGAGGCGTCCCTGCCCATGGCTGAAGACTTGGAATTAGATGATCTTGAAGGTCCCTTCCAACCCAAACCATGCTATAAAAATATTAGATTGACTCCATTTTGTGAGATGTGGTGGTTGAGCAGGACTTTTCACTGAGAAAAGCAGGAGCGCTGTAGGTCCCCACAAGCATGAGGCGAGCCCTGAATTTTGATGTGTGCTGTTGACTTCCCCAACACGGAGCAATTTGTAATAGCTTCGCCACGCTGTTGTTTTCAAAGCTCCTGCTACATCACAAGCATTTATTCCTGACCACAAAATTACATTTATTCAACAGAAAGCAGCTCAGGGTCTTTAAGAGGTTAACTTCTGGAGTGCTTGGCTGCTCTCCAGCCTCTGTACTAGAATCAGCGCTAACGCAACAGCACACAACAGCACCCGGGCTCGCCGTGATTAATAGAGTGCTGAATACGCTGCTTTCCACATACACACACTTTTCATTCCCTTGCTTCCATAGATCATGGACTTATCCTCAAAATATCTGACTGAAATTGAATTTGGCTTCTCTCTCAACCGTTCATTTCCTATGTTATGCAAGGTTATATCCTTTTCTGCATGAGCAGAACCAAACCAGCTGCAGCTTTTGAGAAGAAAATGTGTTTTCAATTATGAAGCTGGCCTGAATATTGAACCACAGTTTTCTGCTGCTGCTCTAATTGAGCCATCATGGAGTGAACCCTACAGGAAAGGAATTGTATTAATTAGGTTTGTAAATTTAACGTAAGGAAATTAAAGGGGGTAAAAAGAAAAAAGAGGGGGGAGTGAGGGAAAAGATAACTATCAGCTCAGGAATACTTCAAAATGCAGGAGGAAATTAGGTCTAAAGTTGTTTAGGCACACACATTATTAGAGTCCTCCTTGTAAATTTGACAAAAGGGAAGAAAAAGGGGTAAAAAAATGGTTGGGGAGGGGGAGAGGAAGAAAAGNAGGGTAGAAAAAGGGAGGGGAGGGGGGAGGAAGATAACTAGTAGTTCAGGAATACTTCAAAATGCAGGAGGAAATTAGGTCTAAAGTTGTTTAGGCACATACATTATTAGAGTCCTCCTTGTAAATTTGACAAAAGGGAAGAAAAAGGGGAAAAAAAAGAAGGGGAGTAGGGGAGTGGGAGAAAAGATAACTAGCAGACTCAGGAATCCTTCAAAATGCAGGAGAAAAGCAGGTCTAAAGTTGTTTAGACATATACACTATTAGAGCCCTCCTTGAAAATTTAACATAAGGAAATAAAAGAGGGTTAAAAAAAAGGGGGGAGGAAAGCAGGAAGATAACTAGCAGCTCAGGAATACTTCAAAATACAGGAGGAAATTAGGTCTAAAGTTGTTTAGGCACATACATTATTAGAGTCCTCCTTGTAAATTTGACAAAAGAGAAGAAAAAGGGGTAAAAAAAAAGGTTGGGGGGGGAGGAAGAAAATAAATACCAGCTCAGGAATATCAGGAATACTTCAAAATGCAGGAGGAAAGTAGAAATGAAGTTGTTTAAGCACACACATTATTAGAGCCCTCCTGGTAAATTTAACAAAAGGAAATTAAAGGGAGCAAAAAAAAAAAAGGGAGAATGGGAGAAAAGATAACTATCAGGCTCAGAAATACTTTAAATGCAGGTCTAAAGTTGTTTAGACACACACATTATTTAAGTCCTTCTTGTAAATTTAACAAAAGGAAATAAGAAGGGGTAAAATAAAAAGGGAGGGGGGGAAGAGAATAGGAATATCAGGAATAGTC
>VZTY01025805.1:11152-21268 GCA_013400935.1 Turnix velox | reverse complement strand
ATGACTCAATGATAAAGCTCTTTAGCCTTTTCTGATTTGTCCTGAATTTAGCCCAGCAGGTGGTGAGCAAACCACTACCACGTTGCACCCTCAGCTTAATGGTAAAGACAAAAAAACCAAACCAAAAGCAAAATAAAAGAGATTTATGATAAAAACAACAGAAATTTTACACCTCTCCTCACTGTCTTGCTCACAATAGCCTGTTTATACCATCCAGATCTGAGACATTCCAGGAAAGTTAGAAAAGTTACTTGTAAAACTCAAGATAACAATGCCATTGGCTTTGAATCAGACACAACATTTTGCTCATTAAAAAAAAACAAAAAACCAAAACCCAAACCTGCCATCAAATTTCCATTAAAATCCTAAATAAGGAAAAAGTACTATAATAAAATTATACTAGAGTGATGAATTAATAGGGTCTCACATTGAACTAGGAATGCATTTGAAAACTGGGAGCATGCTAAATTCCATTTCATAATGCTTTTACTTTAACTGTCATCATAAAAAATCCAGTCACTTAAAGCACCCAGATCTATACAGGAAAGTTATTTCCAGCTACTAATGGAAACTGCATATTTGATAACTGGAAGAGTTTTCATCTGAATGAACAAGATAAATACCCATAGAACACAGAATGTTCTGGTTTGAGGGGCTTTATTTATGAGTTTATAAAGGGAAAATCCAGCAGGGGAGCAGGGAGGTAGATGGGTAGTATCAGTATTCATGCTGAAAATGAAAAGAACTGGCTAAATGACCTGTGGATTTGTTTGAAAAAGCAAACTAGCCACAGGTTTATAAGCAGATGTCCCATAAAGCATGCTTGGGAGGATATTTAAATAAGTGAGCTGAAGTTAACCTCTCTCCAAGTCACGTCAGGCTCGCCCAAGGTACAGTTCAAGGATAGTTTAAGTCAACCTAAGCTGGCACAGTCGTGCTCCTCCTGCCCTTGGCTTTGCTCTCCTGGCCTCTCCCCTGCTCTGAGCTGCTTCAGTGAACCAGCCTGGCAGAAAACTAAGCCAGCAAAAAAAAAGAGAGAAAAAAAAAGAAATCTCAGTCTTCACTGCAGCATCATGCCAGCAAAAAGTGCTGAGGAGCTATTCCTGAGACAGGCAGGAACATGACAAGAACCATGTAAAGCTACTTAAATACTTCACTAGTCAGGGAGCTGTCTGTCCCCTCTGATCTTCTGGACTTCCCTAGTCCCCTCTGGAGCACAGTCATCTCACAAGGGATTTACAGCTTTCCTTCTGAGGTGGAATCATAACTTGGTATCACTTGGACAGGCAAAAAGCACTGACTTAATTCTATAACAAAGACCAAAACAAGGATGGGGCAATAGCAATAGGAGTGGAGACAGAAGTCAGAGGCAAAAATGCAGTGGAGAAGGGAAATGAGGAAGCTGCATCATGCAAGAACCTTTTTTCCCAGCTTCTGCATGAGAAACCAGTGAGATGATGCTCCAAAGTTCAGTGATACCATCCACAATGGTGAACACAATCCACAGAGGTGAACCAGAGCCCTCCTACAGCACTCCCTCTGCTCAAGGACACTCTCCAGCAGGATTCAAAAAACTTTTTCACTACTTTTCTGCTTCACTACTTCTTTTCTGCCTTCCTGTGTGACTTGGTCTGGGTGTTCCTGCTCCAGCAGGGGGACTAGACTTGATGATGTTTTGACGTCCCTTCCAATGCCTGTGATTCTGTTTATCTCTCTTTCATTAGTAAATTAACTGTTGTTACATGTTTGTTTGTTGTTTTTTTTTCCTAAAGATCCTTACTTGGGGCTGAAAACAACTCTTAGTGGTAGTGGAAGCAGGGAACATCTTATGAGCAGATCACTCCCNTGTTTGGTTTTGGTTTTTTTTCCTAAAGATCCTAACTTGGGGCTGAAAACAATTTTTAGTAGTAGTGGAAGTAGGGAATGAGCAGATCACTCCCTGCTCCTCCTTCTTCCTCCCTACTCATGTCCCAAAGAGACTGAGTGACCAAAGGTCCCTTCTCCTGCCACCTCTTTCCAGGACATTAGAGATCACCAAACAGGTAACTCTCGTGCTGATGCAAAGCAATCCTATGGAGCTGGTGTGGTGGGTGCTGTCCCAGCTCTACTGCCTGCAGAGCCATCCATGGAGATTAAACTGTAAATTGTTAGAGGGGAGATTTCAGGCTAGAAATTCTTTATAGTGAAGGTGGTGAGAAACTAGAAGAGGTTGCCCAGAGAGGTTGTGGATGCCCCCTCAATCCCTGGAGGTGTTTAAGGCCAGGCTGGATGAGGCACTGAGCAGCCTGATGTAGTGGGAGGTGTCCCTGCCCATGGCAGAGGGGCTGGAACTGGGTGATCTTGAAGGTCCCTTCTAACCCAAACCATTCTAAAAAGGAGGAACCTCCAGCAGCTTTGAAATGCAGAGAAGCCTACATGCTTAACAGAGTTTGTTCTTGAGCTACCAGGAGGAGCATTCATCTCATGATCATTTATGAAGTCAGTCTTAACATTAAACAGATGCCAAATTTATAGATTGAACAGAGCTAATAACTGACCAGGCTAATATTGTTGGTGTTTTGTCTCCAAAACAAGATACACTAATTACATCTATAATCAAATATCACAATTCACAGTTTAATGTTCTGCATTTATGTAGTCAATCATGATTAGTCCAGGATAGGTTTGTTTTGGTTTTTTTTCCCAGGTTTCTAAAACCCTGTCTAGATTAGGGAATCACTGGCTTAGAAATTCAGCAGCACAATCTTGTAAACAATTTGTGCCTCATTTATGTAAGAG
This sequence comes from Turnix velox, assembly GCA_013400935.1. NCBI lineage: Eukaryota > Metazoa > Chordata > Aves > Charadriiformes > Turnicidae > Turnix > Turnix velox. The sequence continues at coordinate 18,490 of VZTY01025805.1, read as the reverse complement.
GGGATTGCTACCAACAAATTTTGCCCTTGCAATTTGTGAGGCTGAAACTTATACCAACATAAACTCCACTTTTACATTAGTGGAGAAAGAAGGTACAAAGAGGCGTCTGTGAGAGACACACCAAGGTAATGGAGAGCTGCCTCCAGCAGGCAAGAGCTAATGGGAGAATCTTCCTTCACTGCAGCCAAATATGGATTTATGATTCTTACTTGATCCTCAAACATTCCTTTCATTAGAGAACAGTGCTGAAAGCAGACATGCACTTTTCAGTCAGTGTGCTGTAAGCTTGAAACTAAAGTGAAAAGGTTTTTAAGAGCACTGCAATCCACTCGGAGCAATTCTAGAAGTGTAAATTTCCATTGGCAGAGGGACTCACACAAGTCACTCTTTGTTCTCACAACCTACTATTAGATATATCAAGGACAGAGTTGTCCTGCTTATTTATTTCTTTCCAGCAATACTTGGGAAACTGGGTTGTAAAATAAAATAACATAGCACTTTGAAGATGAGGAATTATGGCCCATTTGGGATTCAGATTTAGTAGGATGTACAAGTGATCACAAATGCAACAACCCTCACTACAGATAACAGGAGCTGTGCACTTCATTCCCTGCACAGACTTGTGAAAACATGCTCCTGAGCTTCTCTGTGCTCTGATGGCAATTGCAACAATAGAAAATCAACCAACAACTTGCAGAAAAAGCAAAAAAATGTTCTGCTTTAACACAGGCAATTTAAGGAGCAGAGCTCTGTGGTGTGTAGCAGAATGTGAGCTAAAACCTAAGTCTGCCACCCCACAGAGGCACTTGATCTTTATAAGGAGAAATAGAATTTGCAAACTCCACACACGGCATTTTCCTAGAGGACACACAACAAACAGCTCAGGTCTTGCCCAAGCCCTTACGTGAAGGGAGTGCTTCAGCTAAAATGGGAGGTTTTCTAATTGTCCCAGCTGCCTTTTGCCATGAGATTTCTTCAAAATAACAAACAATTGGCTTTTGAACTTGTGATGTCTCTAATGACATGTTTCTCAGCAGAGTGGCATGGAGAGAAATCAAAGGAAGAGGCAGCACCAGAGCTGTTGATGCTTTCTCTAGGTTTTCCCTCAAACACCTGCCTGCTTAAGGTTTCCATCATCCTAGAAGACAATGTTTTACAGCTGGAGGGGTTTTACAGTGCAAACTATTTCTAGTATCTTCCTATTTTTGTACAGGAACATTACATTGCATTCATTAGGCATTCAAACCATGGAGTCAGTGAGGCACAGAGAGCCACCTGAGTCACTGCCACGGATGGCTTCTGCTCAGGTATGCTGAATGCAAACTGATTGGACCAGTTCAGCTTGTTCAGCACAAATCCAGCACATCACACTCATCCTGCAGGCAGAAGGGCTAAACCCCTCAGTTTAGGTGTTTTAGGGGGGTTAAACCCCCTTTCTCAAGGGCTCTGTACCCATCCAGCCATGCTGGGTGCACAGAAGGCTTGTGAAGGAATAGTGATGACACCATGAGAAGAAGCTTAAGCTCTTACCTCTCCCTGGAAACTCTTCAGCAATGGAGCTACCTGTTTGCGCAGGTCCTGAAAGACACAAGCAAGGTATTTCCATCAGAAAAATTTGAAAGGATAAGTCAGTGTCAAGTTTTTCTTAACTCTGTCTATTTTCAGTTTGGAAATGCTGCTTAAATCCTGATCACATTTTATGGGAGCTTTGATTGAAAGAGGAGCAGGCTTAGAATTCATTTTGAACAAGTCTACCTTTGCAGGCTGACACATACCTGTATCTGTAGCAAACAGTATTAATTAAGAAAAGTGTAGTGATTCCGGGTAAGCACCAAATACCTTCAATCTCTTAATTCAGCCCAAACATTAATGCGATTAGAAATAAATGCCTCTATCTACCTGAACAGCAGCTACACCTCTGAACTTCCACCAAAGAAACTTTCACAAGTGGGAGCCAGGATTAAGAGAAGATGACTTTGGAACATCACTTCAACTAAAGCAAAAAGTTGGTTTTATGTACTATTTATATATTTTTATGTATTATTTTCCCAGAGAGGTTGTGGATTCCCCCTCTCTGCAGGTGTTTAAGACCAGGCTGGATGAGGCACTGAGCAACCTGGTCTAGTGGGAGGTGTCCCTGCCTATGGCAGGGAGGTTGGAACTTGAAGGTCCCTTCCAAACCAAACTATTCTATGATTCTATGATTATTTTCCCAAGAGCAGTCTTTCTTTAGTCATCAGAGGACTAGACAGAGCCACACTGAAACAAAATTATCTCTTGGTTTCTGAGTATGGAATCATAAAATGGTTTGGGTTGGAAGGGACCTTGAAGATCATCTAGTTCCAACCCCCCTGCCATGGACCTCTCACTAGAACAGGATGCTCANAATAAGTCCTACCCCAGCCTTTCTGAACCCCCTTCAGGTACTGAGAAGCTCCTAAGAGGTGCCCCCTGAGCCTTCTCTTCTCCAGGCTGAACAGCCCCAACTCCTCCAGCCTGTCCTCAGAAGGGAGGTGGCTCCAGCCCTCTCATCATCTTTGTGCTTAAGGAATCATGAATCCTTCCTAGGTTCCCACAGGCCCTCAGCTGCCCAGAACCTCATGAGAGAGGTCATAAAGAGGTTTTTGAAATATTTTCTCCATATTACAAGGGCCCATTGAACCCTGGGCCATTCAGAAAAGAAGGTGGCTGTAAAAACTTGGGAAATTCTCTTCTCCAGTGCATTTAGTTTTACGTGTGGAGTCATGCAACATATTGGACATTAAGCCACTCATCAAAACACCCTCAGCCCTGGGTTTAATCTGATTTTCCTGAAGGAAAAGTAGGCTTTTGAGAGAAGTGATTTTTGTCATTTAAATGACAAGTCATGCAGAGAGCTGGAGTATCAGGAGCTCTCTAACTCCCTGAGAAATGGCTTAGGGGGCCAAAGGCAAATGAAGCCATCAAAGACAAATGATCAGCCAAATTTCACTGTTACATGGTTATTGCACTAACACACAGCTAATCCTTTATCACATTAAGCTTTATAAGTTCCCTCTTCAGCACCAAACCAAACAACACTTCAGTTCTTTGCCTGAGTCACAGAAGTGTTTTCTGATATTTTCAGCTATTTTAGGACACACAAAAAAGGGGTAGATACCATCCTTGTGTATCACAAACATCTACAAATCACACCCCTACCAAAGCAAACTGGCAGGTTGAGCAGCTTTTCCCCACTTCCTGAGTGCTCCTGAGGGCTTTGCACCTTTTTATAATATGTTTTCTTTGCAACCTGAGGATGGTGACATCGAAAAAAGTAACAATAATCATTGACAGCAAAATAAACACTCACAATCAGGGCCAGAATCTGGCCCAGTAGGTTTTAATGCACAGGGAAATTACAGAGATCTTACACTGACAGTCAGGATTCTGATGCTCTTTACAAAATCAGGGGAAAAAATATACTATCCCAGTAAAGCAACATTTCTGGAAATAAAAATCTCAGCAGGTAGGAAATCATGGGTTTTAGGGCTTCTATCCCAGGTATTGCCTCTGAATTTACTGATTATTTTGGCACCAGCCAGCAAACTGATGTCAAAACATAAAGCAGCAATAGAGGAGATTTAATTCCAGATCAGCCCCAAATCCATTGCTTGCTTGGATTGCAAGAGCAGAGAGTTACTGCCACTGCTTCAGCATCAGAAATCAGCCCAAGTACATGGGGAGAGGACAGAGCCCCACAATGGCATTATTCAGGGAAATAAACCTTAGTCAGCTTCAGAGGCAACAGAAGGTAAGTCCTGCTCCTCTCCACCTGTTTGGCCAAGAGCCCACTATTGAACTGCACCAGCTGACATGTACTAGCTTTTGAAAGACAGGATTTGCAGCACTTTCTATTTCACTATGTCAGAATTTTGCCTTTGTATTCATCTTTAATAGAATCATAGAATAGTTTTGGATGGAAGGGCCCTTGAAGATCATCTAGCTCCAACCCCCCTGCCATGGGCAGGGACACCTCCCACCACACCAGGTTGCTCAGTGCCTCATCCAGCCTGGCCTTAAACACCTCCAGGGATTGAGGGGGCATCCACAGCCTCTCTGGGCAACCTCTTCCAGTGTCTCAAAGTAAAAATTTTCTTTCTTCTCACCAGCCTAAATCTCCCCTCTTCCAATCTGCATCCATTACTCCTAGCCCTGCCATCCTGGACCCTATTAAAAAGTCCTACCCCAGCCTCATTTAATAATGAGAGGAGATGCTGGTTGTTGATAGCACTGAGGAGGAGAGAATTGTGGGGGGGAAGGAATGGAAGGGGCATCCCTTTCAAAAAATCAGTTGGTCAAGCAGTTAAAAAGGGGAAAAAGCTTTCAAGCACAAGATCAAATCCCCACACACCCTTTACTTTGCAAATTTAGGATGATGGACACTCATCCCAAGAAAACGTTACCAAGCAGAATTGTGCCGTAATGGGAAAACATGTTGTGCTTGATTTAGACAGCAGCTTTTGTTGCTGTTGGCAAAACTGCTTTTAAAACATTTCACAACACAGGAGAATGCAGCTCAAAGTCATGCAGAAAGTTCCTGTCACCTGAGGTGGGTGTGTTCACAAAGGAGATAGAGAAGTCCTGTAACAAGTTAAATTTATTCAAATAAAGGGAGAATCCACTGAGGGGTTCGTCAGTGGGGGTGTCTATAATTGCAGAATTCCTTTTCAAAACCCTGGCTGGGTTCTCAGACCTACATAATACACAAATTCACCTAAAATACATTAAATTCTGACAAACACCCTAACACGCACCCCAAAATCACACCAGCAATTTCAGTACCATCTGCAGATAAATTGTTTGCTTTCAATCAATACCAATATTTGTTTCCTTTGTTTGTAAAGACACTCCAGTCCTTATCTTATCACTAACACACATCCTAACATGTATCCCAAAGGCAAGCCTGCAGTTTAAACAATATCAGTGTGTTTGTAAGGACAGACTAACTTCCACCCTTTGTTATCTTATTGATAACATACATCCTAGCAAATATGCCCCTTCCCTGGAGGTGTTTAAGGCCAGGCTGGATGAGGCATTGAGCAACCTGGTGTAGTGGGAGGTGTCCCTGCCCATGGCAGGAGGGTTGGAACTAGATGATCTTGAAGGTCCCTTCCAACCCAAACCATTCTATGATTCTATATCCTAAAATTCTATCTGTAGTTTCAGAAATATCCTGTGCCTGCTGTTTGTAAGGACTCTCTTATTCCCACCATGTGTAAAGACACTTATATCTCAAGCTTATCAAAGTGGGTTGGTTATACCATCATAATCAATCCAGAGTGATCCCAGGACATGCTGATCATTAGAACACAGTTTAACAGAGGAAAATGCAGTTTAAAATCTTAGCAATAACTTGAACTCTGTTGCAGATGAGCAACAGAGGCAGATCATTCCCCCTGAATTAATTCCACAGAACAAACAGGCAAAGGAAAGGAACTGCCAGGAATTTGCCCCAATGTTTTTAATGCAATCAAGTAATATGGGGATAAATGGCAGATGCCACAAGAAATGGCATAAACACCTTCTTTACACCATTCTTTGTATTCTCCCCTCTTCCCTGTGACTCTCAGAAAGAGTTTTACAGGCTACTTTTACAATTCCTTTCTTGGCTGAACAGCACCACAAAGTTGACACAGCTCACAACAAAAAGGGAAATGAAAATAAACAGACAGAAGTCAGGAACACACAGGCCTTGAGTCAGCAGCTAAAACTCTGCTGGGGAGATTTATTTTGGGCAGTTTGGAAAAATTCCTCATCAGGATTTGTCTCCAAATATTACACTAACATCAAACAGCATTTTACCTTCCTTGTGCTAAACTGAACAGAAAGGAGGTGCAGCTCAGACCCAGGGGAATGTGTAGTGTTGCTTAGCAAGGACACCCTGTGATTTATTATCTGTTTAAAGTGTAGTGGCCTTTACTGCCTGGGCTGTGATCAAAACAGGAAAAGCAACACAATTCCAGTGCTCACATATAGCTAGCATCAAGCAGAACAGATAAATGCAACTGAACATTAAAACAAATGATAATTTATCAACACAAATGCATTGAAATACTCAGAGACTCCAATGCAATCCCATTATTATAAGCCCATTTCCCCATGTCATCTAAACACCCACATTCTCTCTCCCTCTGGATGATTTATTGGGGCAAAGCAGTTTGCTGCAAAAGACTCTATCACAGACAAACTCTGTATCTGAAGCAGAGACTATGAATTAGGATGCTGTATCATTATCTGAATCAAATCAGATAGCTGAAAGCTAATATAGCATTTTCCCTTTACAAGGGTATCAACAGCGAGTTTATATTTTGATCAAGTGGCTACACAATGAAATCTGAATCCAAATAATTCAACTCTCTTTCCACTCTCATAACTCCATGAAAAATAAACAAAGAGTAAATCTATAGGGAAAAAAAACCAAACTGTGTAAAAATGCATCTTTCTGGCAACTGAACTACATTATTTATCTGTTGCTATCTCGTGTACAGTACAGAGGATGTATCAATGGTCAGGCTACCAACAGTGTCTGTAATTTAGTTGAGGGCTGAATCCATGCAGCACCTTTTGATCTCCTCACAGAGTGCTCTATCTCATTTACCTTCAAAATACTTATCTCTAAATGTCACAACAAGAGTCCTGTGCCCCTGGTTTGATAAAGTGGTCCAGTACATCTAAGCCTGACCTACACACCTTTACCATCTGCAGTTACTGTGCTCTTGTAAAATAAGGCAAAAAACTGGGCTAATGCTCCCTCATACTCCTCCTGTGCCACATTCCCTATGTTTTGTTCCACATATTGTGTACTAGAGACATGCTGAATGTCACTACATTTGGCAGAGAGATCATAATGAGAAGCAGCCCAGTTGTAGCAGCGTTGGTGACATCATTAGTTGGGCTGCCACAACCTATTTTTGAGCTGCCTTATCACCAGTGAGATGCTCCAGCTTTCCTGCCCTCTTACCCCTGCACGTTTCCTTCCTCCTTAGCCCACACAGAACAAGGAACTAACAACAGGCCCCCTGCTCCAAATTCAATATTGAGATCCTAGATACTTTCTTAAAAGAAGAAAGAAAGAGAGAGTGAGATATATATAGAGAGAGAGAGATGGAGAGAGAGGAGGCGATGGAGAGAGAGAGAAAGAGGGACAGAAAGAAAGAGAGACAAAAAGAGAGAGAGAGGGTGAGGGGGAGAGAGAGGAAGAGAAAGAGAGAAAGAAAAGAGAGAGAAAGAAAAAGAGAGAGAAAGGAAAAGAGAGAGAGAGGGAGAGAAAAAGAGAGAAAGGGAAAGAGAGAAAACAGGAAAGAGAGAGAGAAAAGA
>VZTY01025805.1:0-11092 GCA_013400935.1 Turnix velox | reverse complement strand
AGAGAGAGAAAAGAGAGAGAAAAAAAAGAGAAAAAAGAGAGAGGAATGGGAAGAGAGAAAAAGAAAAAGAGAAAGAAAAAGAGAGAGAAAGAAAAAGAGAGAGAAAGGGGAAGAGAGAAAAATAAAGAAAAAGAGAGAAAGGAAAAACAGAGAAAGGAAAAAGAGAGAAAGAAAAAGAGAGAAAGAAAAAGAGAGAAAGAAAAAGAGAGAGAAAGGGAGAGAGGGAAAAGAAGAGAGAGAAAGGGAAAGTGAGAGAAAAAGGGAAAGAGAACTGGCTTGATGGATATTTGTTTCTTGTGACTAGGAGGATGTTTATCTGTGCCCTGGGAGTCAGGGCTCCACAGGCTATGTCCACAGAACTATTATCTCAGCAATAGTGTTGAGCTGCTCTTCCACATAAATACGGCAGAAAAGGGGAGGGAGGTAAAAAGCAGCCAAGCATGAAGGATTTGGGAAGAACACTGGCATCAACTTCAGAGGTGTGTGTGATTATTAGATCCTCCGAGGACACAATGAGTCAATGTGAAATACAGAAATCAGCAAGTTAACTATAACTAGGAGTAAGCAGTTCCACTAGTTAATTGGAGAAAGCTAGTGAGCATTCATGCTTCACTCAGCTATGGGTAAACTGGGGAATGAGCTGGTGTCACTCTTGCTCACCTGCCAATATACAAATTTCAATATTAATTCTTTGGACCCACAAGTATGAAAAAAATCAGGAACAAGCAATTTTTCCACCACAGATCCTGGGCACATGTGATTGGAGGTATTCTAAGGGAAACATTTAAGTTGTTATATTTAATCAGTTCCAGAAAGCTCCAATTCACCTTGTTCTAAAAGATCCAAAATTGAGATCTGTGATTGTTATAGAGTCATAGAATGGTTTGGGCTGGAAGGGAACTTAAAGATCATCTAGTTCCAACCCCTCTGCCATGGGTAGAGAAACCTCCCACTACACCAGGTTGCTCAATGCCTCATCCAGCCTGGCCTTAAACACCTCCAGGGATTGAGGGGACATCCCCAGCCTCTCTGGGCAACCTTTTCCACTATCTCACCACCCTCACAGCAAAGAATTTCTCCCTTATATCCACACTGTTGTCCAAACAGGTATTATACAGTAGCTCAGATGACTTATGAATTCCTCAAATATAAAACAAATTAAATCATATGAGCAAACCATTTATTGCTCAATTTGCAGTACAATTTCATGAGATACAAAACCTCTTATTGCTTAAGGCTGCTAAAGTATTTACTTGGAATACAATCATTAAAGAGTGAATCATGATGTTATCAATTTTCTATGATATTTTTAGTTATTTTAATACACTAACATGCCAGTGTTTTTCTCTGGAAAAGGAAAAAAAAATCTTTTAAAGTTACATTTATAGATATGTTTCAAGCCAGGGCAATGATAAATAAAAAATCCTGATTTATGGTAGCAAAATGTACACCACGGTACTTTCTGAAATATTTCAGCTCACAGATCTTGTGCAAATTCCATTAGCTTTAATTATTTATTAGCAGTAGATTTAGATTACTGTTCTTGACCTATTTTTCAGCATATGGACCCACCCAGTGAGAAGTGAAAAAATATTCCATTTGTGAGAGGCTGATTTAGCGAGAGCAGAATCCAGCTTAAAGGAGAATATTAAGCAAAAACACAGGCATTGTCATTCAGGGGGAGAAGCCAGCACTTCAGCAAGGTTATGAAGCAGGGCACAACCAGCCTTCAGAACAAACACTGAAAGAGATTCCTTGGAAATGTGTCCAGTTCTGGAGAACATTAAGCTGTTGGATTGGATCCAGAGGAGGGCGAAGAAGATGATGAGAGGGCTGGAGCACCTCCTTTCTGAGGACAGGCTGAAGGAGTTGGGGTTGTTCAGCCTGGAGAAGAAAAGGTTCAGGGGGGATCTCAGAGTGACTTATCAATACGTGAAGAGGGTATACAGAAAGGCTGGGGTAGGACTTTTTAATAGGATGGCAGGACTAGGAGTAATGGATGCAAATTGGAAGAGGGGAGATTTAAGCTGGAGAGAAGAAAAAAATCTCTTTACTGTGAGGTTGGTGAGACACTGGAACAGGCTGCCCAGAGAGGCTGTGGATGCCCCTCCTGGAGGGAGGACTTGGGGCAATGGGTGCAAGCTGGAACACAGGAGGTTCCACAGAAACACAAGAAAAAACTTTGTCAGGGTGAGGGTGAGAGAGCAGTGGCACAGGCTGCCCAGAGAGGGTGTGGGGTCTCCTTCTCAGGGGACATTCAAACCCCACCTGGACGTGTTCCTAGGAGACCTGATCTGGGTGTTCCTGCTCCAGCAGGGGGACTGGACTAGATGATCTCCCAAGTTCCCTTCAAATCCCTGTTTATTGTTTGATTCTGTGAGGTGTTTAAGGCCAGGCTGGATGAGGCACTGAGCAACCTGGTCTAGTGGGAGGTGTCCCTGCCCATGGCAGGGGGGTTGGAACTAGGTGATTTTTAATGTCCCTTCCAACCCAAACCATTCAATGATTCTATGAAAAGGGAGGGGAATTTTTGCTGTTTAACCATCTCAGAGCATTTTTCAAAACAGAAGCCACAAGATAACCCCCCCAAAGGAAGTCCCTCAATGGCAGGCTGAGAAGTTTCAAGACTTTCTTTGTGGAAATGCCCTTGTTTATACCAAACCCCACAGAACACGTGGGTCCTAATAAGCCACAGGGAAAAGCGTGTGGAAGCATTTTGGGGCAATTCCTTCAGTCCTTTTCAGGGCCAAGGAGGTAATCCTTTCTTTTCCCAGATATGAGCAAAGTGGAGCATCTCTGAAGGACTTTTGTTTGGGGTCTGGGAGTTCACATTCAATGGAGCTCCTCACTTCTGTGAGTCTTAATGGAATCCTCTTATAGCTTCTTCCAAGTTAAAATAAACACAAAACTAACAAGTTTACTCTGTGCCTATACAGTAAAGTATAAACAGACTGGTTACCTTCTCCACTGTTTAAAGAAAACAACTAGGAGTAAGAAAAACTGTTGCACCCATCTGTATATACACAGACATATAGAAAAAGGATTTTTTTAACTAACTTTACAAATTAATTCAGCAAACTATGCTTTTCAGAACCACCATGTTAAAACCCCACTGACATCTACAAAGCAGCAGGTTAACATTGGCTAGAAAAGACACTGAACAGAAACAATTCAGAACTTAAAAAAATAAGAGTTGCTAGGAAACCAATAAAAAAAATTAATTCAAACAAAAATTATTCAGGAAGGGCTTTGGAAAAGGGCTAGTTGTACTGAAATGAAAGTCTGGTCACTAAAATTATAGTGGTGGGGGGAAAAAAGAATGACTTATTTAACAGCTCAGCAATACACTCAGAAAAATCAAGCACAATTTTTAAAAAACACATTAATTTAAAAGGCTGCACACTGGGTAAAGTGCCTGTAGAGATTATTCTGTCCACTAACAGTTTGTCCTCCTTTCCTGTTAAACCCTACAGTCTCTGCTGAAAGCTGCAGGCAACACCAAACACACCATGGCAGACCCTTGTCATGGGAAAAACCACATGTCTGCATCCTCCCAGGCCAGGAGAACTACTTTTTTATGTAATGAACAACCACTGGATTAGCCAAATAAATATTTCAGAATCTTTGAACTGTGCTGCTGTTGCCAGGAGGACAACCACATGCCAGTGAAACCCCAGGATGACTGCTCTGAGGGCTCAGGCCAGTACCTCTGCACATAGAAAAGATAATTACTTGGTGCTGAGCTTTGTTATGTGCCTGTAGTCTTTATTAGATGAGCACATCTGTCCAATAAAACTGCAAGCAAACTGCCTGACTAGCTGTGCATCCCAATAAAGTCAAACTTACATTTATTAGGTTTTAAATAGAATCACTGAGTCCCTTCATAAACTTGCTGCTCCCCAAGCTCTCTGCCCCTGCAGATGAGACTTCCCGGCAAAAAAGATCCTCAGCTCCTCTCCCAGATCACATCCTGCAGGATTCTTCTCCATCCACTACACCCTACTACTTTGAGAAGTGGAAAATTTTCTACAGACTTTGAAAATAGAATCACAGAATGGTTTGGGTTGGAAGGGACCTTCAAGATCATCTAGTTCCACCCCCCCTGCCATGAGCAAGGACACCTCCCACTAGACCAGGTTGCTCAGTGCCTCATCCAGCCTGGCCTTAAACACCTCCAGGGATTGAGGGGGCATCCACAGCCTCTCTGGGCAACCTCTTCCAGTGTCTCACCACCCTCACAGCAAGTTTGTTGTCCCTAATATCCAGCCTGAATGGACTCTCCTTCAATTTGCTTCCCTTGTTACTCACAATTACAGCCTGCAGAACAGAGTTTTCTCTTCAGTGTGAAACAGGGAACTTCAGAAAAAAAAGGTAATTATTACAAGTCTTAAAAAATTAACATCTCTAATGAGAAGCTAATGGCACAGGCCATGACTCTGCAGAAAATGTGTCTAAAGTACTGTGGTCCAATTAAAAACACCAGTTCAAACACAGACTAATGCTTCACATGCTGGATTTAAGAATATTTCATTTGAAACCATAATTGCACCTGTAATTTTTCATACTGCCTGTACATGGCCAGGGCCAAGTGTGAATGAGTGGAGAGATTCCCAAAATTCTGCTTTAGAGCCAGGTTTAAGAAGAATAATTCTGTGTTAAATAAATAATAATAGGGAATCAGGCTTTATTCTCACAGATCCTTACAAACAATCTGTAAAGTGGGGAGGGAGGAGCCAGTGCACTGACAAAACATTGTAGAATCAGATGTTGCAAAATTGTTTTCCATACTTTATCTCTTAAGGACAGGTTAAAAATAGAGCTGTGAACAGACCCTGCGTTAATCATGCTCTGACATACCTGCATGTAAGAGCACAGGTGTATTTGCTGATCTTTATCATCACAGCCAGGCTTGTTCTATGATTCCAACGCAAGAAAATCCAATACCAAGCAAATCCTCCAATAATCTTTTTATAAGATTTACTCGCTTCATCTTGATCGTGACCTTTCAGTTGCTCCTACAGAGAACACGTTGTCTCACAAGGGCCAGAGCAAAAAGCCAGCTGTCCTGTAAATCCACGTCCTACATTTGCTAAAACTCTCTTGATCATCTTATAATCACAAAATGGTTTGTGTTGGAAGGGACCTTAAAGATCATCTAGTTCCAACCCCCCTGCCATGGGCAGAGACACCTCTCACTAGACAAGGTTGCTCAATGCCTCATCCAGCCTGGCCTTAAACACCTCCAGGGATTGAGGGGGCATCCACAACCTCTCTGGGAAACCTGTTCAGTGTCTCACCACCCTCACTGTAAGGAATTTCTTTCTTATATTTAGCCTAATTTTCCCCTCTTCCAATTTACATCCTTTACTTCTAGTCCTGCCATCCTGGACCCTATTAAAAAGTCCTGCCCCAGCTTTTCTGTAGCCCCTTTCAGGTATTGAGAAGCTATTATGGTGTCCCTCTAGAGCCTTCTCTTCTTCTCCAGGCTGAACAACCNGCTCAATGTCCTTCTTATGTTGCAGGCTCCACTGAATACAATACTCCAGTTGGGCTCTTTGCTATTTTGATGTTCTTCATGACCTCTTCTACTCACTGAGCAACAGGCAAGGTACCTGCTGCAGCTCATGGATTCTCATGCCTTTAGCTGCCATCACTCTTTAACTGTAGCTGAAGTGATAACTTAGAATCATAGAATAGTTTGGGTTTGAAGGGACATTAAAGATCATCGAGTTCCAACCCCCCTGCCATAGGCAGGGACACCTCCCACTAGATCAGGCTGCTCAGTGCCTTGTCCAGCCTGGTCTTGAACACCTCCAGAGAGGGGGCATCCACAGCCTCTCTGGGCAACCTGTTCCAGTGTTTCACTACCCTCACTGGAAAGAATTCACGTTCCCACAAAGAATAGAAGAAATTCGAGGTGGGGGGGAATAAATTGACAAACTGAAAAACATCAGTACCTAGACCCAAAGGATTTACTACATCTAATTTATCATGCCTGGCAAAAACACCTCAAAATTAGTATAACTGTCATCCCCCTGACCTAAAAAAAAAAAAAAAAAAAAACAGAGCAGATCTTTTCATGTTGCTTCAGTGAGTGAAGAGATTCAGAGAAAACAAACTTGTGCTGCCTTTAGGCTTCCTGGCAAAATTCCTACTGAAACACACTCAGTCCTATACATGCATATGCTTTGGTAGCCACACAGTAGACATAAATGAATCACCAAGATGAAAGAAAGCAAAACCTCACTATGGATTTAGTCAATACATTTACTGTTTGTTAGCTGAACTTAAGAAATAAGAAACCTGAATAAAGCACTTTTCAACAGCAGCATCTTCTCACAACTGTAATATATAGTCTCAGCTGGGACTAATTCCCAAATTCATGTGCTGAACTGTGAAGTGCTCAAGAATTTGGGGAGAGAGCAGGAGGGGTGGGAGAGATAAAAAGACCAGGAAAAGAAACCAAGTGGATGGAAGATTAAAAAAGGAGAAGCAGAGACAGAGCAAGGTCTCAGTCTGTCGTTCCTGTGCACTTATTTTTCCATCATGGAAGGCATGTGAGCCAAGCCCTGCATCACAATGAACCCAACAGCAGATTAAAATGAGACACACTTGTATAATAATAAATCAACAGAATTAATACAAGGCTTATCTTCCACTAAGTTGGAAGGGGGAGGTGACAAATTGCACTTAAGGAAAGAAAGTTTTACTGTTGCTAGCATAAGCCGAGTGTCTATAGGAAACTGCTAAATTTAGAAAGGCAGCTTTTGATGATAGCAACGGAAATTAATTCAAGTTTTCTTTTCTGTGATTGTGTGCTGGCTTGTTTTATTTATTTTTTTATTTTTTAAGGAGCTCTAGAATGTTACTCATCTTCTTGAAACTCTCACAAAGCAAAGGCTTCATAATGCACTATCCTCCCTCCTACTCTTCCTCCCCCTCCCCCTTAAAAAGGCAGAATTGCTCCTTTGGGCTACAGCAATTTAGGAACTTAATCCAGTTTAACAAATTCCCTATCTCTTGGCTGGGGCTGTTTGGCTCCAAGGAATGAATTGGAGAAGTCCATAAACGTCTGGAGGATTTGTGCAGACTTTTTCTGCTGTGACTATATATGGCAACTACTGATCAAGTCCTCCACAATCATTTTATCTAACCTTCAAACTTTTTACCCTATTCCTATCTTCCTTCATCTGCAGGACTGCTCTACTAGACACAATCTGGCAACTGTTTGTCTCAAAAGCATTTTCCTGCTCTTCAGGAGATGGCAAAAATACCTGAATTAAGACACGCTTGGGTAAAAATTAACTGTTGTTAACAACAGCTGCTTCTCAAAGATATATTTCTACATGAGAGTGAAGCAGATGCTGTGAAGCTCATATTTTAATTTACACTATTCTACTATTATTGAAGACACACATCTCGCTGGAGAGCAGATGGTTTCCATTACTTCTTACCTGAATTATCAATTAACACCACGTGTCACGAGAAGTCTAGCACAAAGCGGTAGAAGAAGTGAAATCCACACTCCAAAAAAAAAAAAGGGAGGGGAGGTCAAACCTCACTGACTGATGTACACAGGGACTTATAAAGGAATTTCAACAATGCCTGCAATACCCTCTAAGTCTGTTTGAACTTTCTGCAATCACTGTTTCTCATGATCATTTTTACATGGTGCTAAAATAAATGCACAAAACCAACTGCATGTGATATGATACTGAAGGTTTCTTGTAGATGAATTAAAAAAAAAACAACCAACTCTCTGCTTCTGAAGCAAAGGGTAGAATCAGAACGGTTTGCGTTGGAAGGGAACTTCAAGATCATCTAGTTCCAACCCCACTGTCATGGGCAGGGAANTAGTCCTGTCATCCTGGACCCTATAAAAAAGTCCTACCCCAGCCTTTCTGTAGGCTTCCTTCAGGCAAAGGTGACAAACTCTTTGTTGGTCAAGTTCTAGAAGCACCAGTGGGAGTGAGACAATGCCACAGACTGGGCTGCAATTTGCTTTTTTCCACCAATGTCAGACCAGATCCCTAATTTTCTATGATTCTATGATTTTTAGGGCTCTCCTTTCCTCTCATCTGCCCAAAAAGTCCTCTTCAGGCACCACTTAGTCCCTGCAGCCTCTGGATCACCTTCTAACCCACTCCTGGCCAAGGCTGGCATTTCTCAGACAACTTTGGCAAGTCACCACAACCTTTCTCTTCCCCATCCCCAAAAATCCTCTCATGTTAAGTGCCCTCCTTTTGACCACAAGTTCATTTTTTGGATAAATAAGCCATTAGAGTGATCCAAACCAGCCAGGGTTATTCCCCCATAAACAACTCGTCCACTATTTCCTCAAGGACTTTGCTCCCCTCCATTTCTCTGCTCAGTTTTTCCCTTTGACAGCTCTAACTGACACTCCTGAGCCTTTGCCCATTAAAATCCACCAGGCTGAAGTGTGTAATATGTTCCTAAAACATAAATATTTGCCAGATTGTCATACAGAAACACTTCATTATCTTTTCCATAATAGGGTAAAAGAGACAAAAACTTACACTGCAACAGCATGAAACCCTCCTGAAAAGTGTGAAAATTATTGCTCATTTTCATGTGAACTGGAGTATTACAATATAAATCATGCTGTTTACATTAAGCAATCAGGAGAATTTCAGTTTATGTAAGTAGGAAGCCAGGATTATTAACAACTTCTTCTGAACTAGGTCTGTTAACTAATAGCTTTTTTTTTTTTTACCCCCTTATCAGCTGCACAAACAACAATGGATTTTAAATCAACCAAATGACCCCTGAACTTCTCCTAAATGGGGGGGCACATAATTTAAGGCAGTCGAGGAAGTTTCATGGGAGTCAAGGGGGCTCCTCACAAGGGGCACATGTGGAGGGAGTTAAAGCTTCAAACCACTATTTTTTTCCCCCCCCTGCTCAAGTGTCAGATGTGATAAGCCAAAATTAACAACCCTACACTGTACCACTTCAAATGAAGGGGGGGGAGAAGTCTCTTCTTGCTATTCTAGGTATTTTAAGTTGTGTGTGAGCATGGCAGCTAAATATAGACAGCAACAACAAGAGACAGCATTGTCCCTTTGGGCACATTGAGTATTATCTCAGAATTCCCATCTTCCTGGGCTGAGCCTTAGTTTTGTTTTCTTTTTTTAATTATTTTTCTTACTTAGCAAAGTGTGTTTTAACCCCTACATCGTTTCAGGTAGATCAGTTAAACAAAAAGTATATATATATTTTTTTTTAAAAGGAAATACTGATTCCACAAGAGCACTAGAAAGATTTCCAGTAATTTTTCCAGCTCTGTTATTGACCAGAGCAGAGAGAACAGATGCCTTCTGCTGTCTCAAGGGGCCATCAAGATGTTTTTAAGATGTGGAGGGCATCAATATGGAGTTTTTACAGCTTACTAAAACAGAAATTCAAGTTAATATTTTTAGATATAAAAGTGTCTCCCTCCTGCAGGAATCACGCACTTCACTTTTATGCTTCAATCGCAAGTGGAAGAAATAAAATCAATAATGACTATTTTCAAAACCCTTCCTAGGAGCACAGCTGCACTATTTGGAAGCCACCATATTCAGAAGAGCCTTTAATATTGAACAGGACCAGACTGCTCCTGACTTCTGAAGTATTTAAATACCGTTGAGTACATTTTCACTAATGCACTCACAACATTGACAACACTTCATTCTCGAGCTGCCTTCTATATAAAGTTTAATTTTTAAAGCCACCTATAAATTATCAATGACATCTCTTCTGAAAAATGTCAATTCCTATCCTGAGCTTGGCAGGATCCATCCATTCTGTCTAACACCCTCTTCACATTGAAGCCATCTGAAAGCCCTCCTGACGTGTGGCTTTCCAGCGAGGAGAAGCTCTTATAGGATTTCATTATTTAGACAAGTTCCATTCTCATGGAGTGACGACAGTAAGTAAACACAACTATTTCTAGACTAAATCCCACAGCTCTAGGTACAAAAGATGAAATGCTTAGATAAGTGATGGGCCCAGACACCCCACAAATATCCTTGAACATGGCACTCCTCCCAAGTCACACAAACTGACAGAGGATAATGTCAGGAGCAGCGGGAGATACCATCTTGCACGAGCCACTTCATCTTACGATCAATGAAGTTTACTGGCACCCCTCATCACTAATACTGCAACTCACATCATCTTTTATTGTGACAGTGTACAACCACAAGGTTGTCACCACATGCCCAATTCCATCAGCCAAAATCTGATTCTAGTTATTCTGTTTATCTGATTTCACCAAACAAGTCACAGTTCAGCACATCATCCTTTAATTTCTTCATCTGCTGTGCAGGAACATCATGGCTTGTCATAATGCAACTCTGATTGCTCTTTATGCCCTTCTGATGTCACAGAATGAGGGATAAAAATAATTTTCAGATGTCCACAGTAATCTTCCAAACCCTGTGCAACACAAACTGCTGTCACTTGGGAAAGAATTCGCAGATTAAAAACATTTCATTCTCGCTTTCAAGTCACACAGGGCTCTTTCTGCCTCTTTCCAGGCTCTAACCAGCATGTTAGAGAGCTTACATCTGCACACAGACATCCTCTAAATTCAAAGCCACATCCCAACTAAGTTTAATCTTGCAGCAACAACAAGTGCTTTGATTCTATATGAACACATCATAAACTGTCACCAAGTTTTCTGACACAATTTGTCACACAGGCAGCAAAACAGACACTGCTGCCTCAGATTATGTAATTGTGGAGCACTGTCTATAGAATGCTGAAATCCAGCTTTCTGGCCAAGGCAAACATAAATCAAAGAGGGAAAAAAAAAATCTGCTCTCTTACATCTGTTTGCTCTGGGAGAACAGAGATTTATCATCCTCCAAAACAAGTGGTCAATAAGATTCAGGAGTGCTTAGCACAGATCTTGATGAATCGGGATGCCACAGGTGATGCTGTAATTGTGTTTGAAAGGAATTCACAAACAGCAAAGGGCTGTTCAGCCTGGAGAAGAGAAAGCTCAGGGGGAACCTCACAGTAGCTTATAAATACCTGAATGGGGCTACAGAAAGGCCCCTTTAAGGACTTTTAATAGGGTCCAGGG
>VZTY01025798.1:0-10390 GCA_013400935.1 Turnix velox | reverse complement strand
TGTGAATAAGGTGGTGATGCACCACTTTGTATGTGGGGATTTTGCTTGTGTCTTAGGAACCAATCCTGGTTGTGTGATTCCTCAGCTCCTTCCAGTATCATAGAATGGTTTGGGTTGGAAGGGACCTTAAAGATCATCTAGTTCCAACCCCCCTGCCATGGGCAGGAACACCTCCCACTAGACCAGGATGCTCAATGTTCAATTCCTCATCCAGGAATCCTCAAAATTTAATCCATCATCAGAATACTCCAAGAGGAAAAACCTACTAATAAACTCCTGTTCTCTAGTTAAAAAGTTCCTGTTGCCATCAGGAGCTGAATTAGTTTATTCTGGGTAGCAGGAGTGTCACAGGAGGGACTTCAGCAGTGAGGGTCATCCTCTGACTGTGTTTCTTCACCTCCTGTTTGTCACCCTGTGTCCAACTTGGGGGTTTGTGAAAAGTTCTATTTCTAGAACCTAAAGTACAGGGTGATCCTGTGCCTGAAGGGCACCTGCTGCTTAAAACAGAACATTCAGTGAATGTGGAGATACTTGCAACCAAATAGTAGTCAAATATCTGCCCCAAAGCTGGGAGAACACTGAGAACTTACAGGATTTTTTTTTTAATTGGGTTTGTTTTGCATGGAGAGGTTCCTTTTTGAAAATAGATTAACAAAGAAACTTTTTTGATAAATGCTTATATTTAATAACCAAAACAAACAGTGAAACTTGGCTGGTTGAATGTTGACAAGTATTAATGGCTGGTTTATCATGTAGATACAGTCTTAAGGAGAGATTTCTTGAAGCCTTGTGAGATTTACCTCCTAGCTTTTAAGACATCAAAGGAATTATTTCAGCTGAACTTAATAAAAGCAAAAAAACTGTGTACACCACCTAACTTCTCCAGCAGCAGGAGCACTTGGTTGGGTTAAAACATTGCTAGTGAATTCTGTGAAAGGCAGAAGTTTCCCTCCAGAGGGAGTAAAAGGGGAAGTGAAGATGAAGTAGTTCTCACTTTTATGAGCTCTTTGGCTGTTCCAGGTCTCTGCTTAGTGTTGCTTGTGTGAGTAGGGAACAACAGAAGCTGTAATTTCTAGTATTTAAAACACTTGAATAAGTTTTAGGCTCTGAGTTTGGGGCCAACTTGGGTAAATCTGCAGAAGAAAAAGCTGTTGTGGGTGTGCATTCCCATATATTCAGTCTAGTCCTGTGGTTTTGTGGCCTGGAGAAGGTGACTGGGGTCTATCTCCTTCTGCCTTCTACCCTTAAGTGATGATTTAAGAGTTGCTGATTCTTTATTTCACAGCTTTCATGACTGAGAGGAAAGCTGGAAAGCCCAATTCCCAAAGGTTCAGGCTGAACTCAGCTAAACTCTGTTTTTTTGAATTTCACTCTTAGCTTTTCAGCAGTCACAAGATGAACTGATGATTTGATCCCACTCTACATAATGCAATTGGAGGGGGTGGGAGGTGTTTAATTGTTGTGGGCACTTAGCAACAATTGTAGGGTAGCTTCCAACCAGCCTTTTAAAATATATTTTAAATAACTTACTGGGGTAGGAAATGACAACCTGCTGTTGATGTGGTGATGTGAACTCTGTGACTCGTGCTGCTGGGGTCAGAGAGCTTACTGGAACCAAGTTCATGGGTGAGGTCCACAAATCCTTGATGATGTGGGTCCTAAGCTCTTGCTCTGGAGTCCCTGATGGAGCTGGTCCCTGTCTACCTCTTGGCTAATGGGACTGAGACAGAGCACAAGCAGATGTCCTGAACAACCTATTTATTACATTTATTACCTTCATAACTACCTTCTAGACATTTTTATGAGGCTATCTGGAGGCTGTACAGCTAGCTGGCCTCTGCATCTCTCCCTCTGTGCCGTGTTCTCACCAGACATCTGTGGTAACAACCTCCTGACTTTGTTAAAACTCACCTAAAATGCTTGTGTATTGAGCTTGGAGTTGTGTTTACACCAACTGATAGGGTGACAGTCAGGTTTTGTGTGCTCTCAGCCAAGGTTGCAAGGATTCAGCATCTTTGTTTTGCTGACAAATGACATCTCCAGGGCCTGGGGCAGCAGCTCTGGGTCTGCAGGCAGGATCTGCTGCTTGCTTTTTTTGGGGGTTAATGTTTGAAATTCTGCTTCTGTTTCTACTCTGTCTGTGAATTTACCAGTTCTGTCTGCCCTGGGAAGGACTCTGGTTGCTGAAACACAGCATTCCAGGCTGCAGAGTAACTGCTGCATATAAAATTGAGTAAGCTGCACTGCTCAGTGTGGCTGCTGGGGACTTCAGAGCAGTTCTTTGATCTTTTATGGCTTGCTGCTTGGTCAGGCTAAAGTCCATTTGCTCGGGTTAAACTGAGGCTGCCACCAAGTGCCACAGAAAGAGGTTAAGTCCTGCTCAGAATCTGGGATTTATTACCTAAAAGTAGTCTTCAAAAGTGCTTGTCCCCCTCCAACTTCAGGTAAAGGTGCAGTAGTGGTATTAGAAAATTTTAAAAAACAAACCACAAAGCATCACCTTTTGCAGCCTAAGGATTCTTACCTTCTGGTTTATTTTATTTAGTTAAAGTGGTTCCTTCCAGGAGTGAACTGGGAAGGAAAGCAAATAAGATTATTGCCATGATAACAGCTGGATGTGCCAAGATGCCTCAAGGTTTCAAGCTGTGAAGTAAATACCTTTGGTTTAGGAGCGGAAGACCACAGTGTGCTGATGGTTTGTGACAGTATAAAAGCTGCTTTTCAAAGAGTACATGGAGTTGGTGGGTGTGTTTCCTTGTTTAGGGCAAGAGCTCAGTAAATTGTTAAGCCAGCTTGTTGGATTTTTAAGCTAGGAGCCACTGGAAGCTTCTCTTTATCTGAGGGTTGTGACAGATGTGTGCTGATCCCCCAGAGAGAGGGGGGATTCTGTGATAGCAAACTGCCTGCTCCAGGAAGCTGCACTCCTTATCAAGATGTGTAAATCTTCAGCATCCTGTGCCTGTTGTGACTTTTGGAGATGTTTAACATCACCATTTGGGGCTCCTGTGGCTTCTGGTTATCCCTAAAGCATATCTTATGTTAGGAAAGAGTCTCCAAAATCCACACTGTGTGACTTGCAGCAACTCAACCTTCCTCCTGCTCCCTTTGCTTGTGCTGCAGCTGCCAAACACTTATTTTAATGGTGCTTAAACAGTAGCTGGATCTTCTTATGGATGTTCAAAGTGATTTCATTCCAGATCCTGAGCAAGAGGGCACTGTGTGTGTGGTGTGCAGGAAGGCTTGTGTTTATCCAACTGGAGATTACTGGGCTCTGGTAGTACAAACTTTTTATCTGTAGAATGTGTTTCCTGAATCCATCTTTTCTGTCTTTCCTTTCAGTGACAGCTCAGCCTCTCTGTGCTGTTTGCTACAGCTGCTTGTGGAGAATGTCACCCTGAGATAACCAAGGGTTCTGTTAATCTGCCAGCTCTGCTGACCACCAGGGAGAATTCTGGGGCTCACAGTTCATTAAAATGCATCTATGGTCTTCATTTTTTTTTGAACACTGGGTGTTTTAGCACCAAACTGTAGGAAAATTTGGGTTTATTAGATTAGTAAGAGGTACCTGCAGGGATAGTTCACTGCAAGGTCTGTGTCTGTGGCTGCAACATGTCCAGTCCAGTCTGATTACATACCTGTGGATCACACTAATGCCTGAGATGACTTGAGGTGTGATCTTCAGGTTGAAGGATCAAGCAGAGTGATAATGAATTATCAAATTATCAGGTAAAGACCTGGGACCTCACTTAAAATCTGAATGTTTATGAAAAATTTCTTAATTTCTCGGCCAGTGAACAGAGGAACAAGGCTAAGACAAACTGAATAGAAGGAATGAAGGTGGGTCAGATCCTTCAGCTACCAAAATGCTCTGCTCAACCCAGAACAACCATCCCTGTGCACTTGAGCTCCTTCTGCAGAGGTTAATGAAGGAGGGGCTGAGCAGGAGGTGCCCTAAGGATTCCATACATGCTTGTGTCTCCTGCTGAGCATGTACCAGGTGCTCTGTGCTGGAGGAATCTAAAGTCAAGGAAAGATTCCCATTGTAAACAGAGAAGGGAAACTCCAAAATAGCCCTTTTTGGTCTCTTTTCTGGTAGGGCACCTTGGCAAAGCTTCAGAGTTAAACGTGAATCCTCAGGAGGTTTCAGGTCTGTGTGGATTTCAAGCACTGAAATGTATTTTGAGAATCTGGGACAGGGTTTCTGGACTTGGTGCCATCCAGCTCTGAGGTATCTTTGCATCAGAAACATTCCTTTATGAAATGAAGGGTGTGTTTTTGACAGTTGAGAGGATTTAGATATTTCTTTTTCCATAGGTCACTGAAATAACACAGTACCTATTTTACAACCTCAGACATGTCACTGGGGTGTGTTTTTTCTCCTTGCTGGACTTAGAGCTGTGCTGTAACACTTTGCAAAGGTCTGGATTAGCTTTTTAGTGGCATTGCAGGTGCAGTTTTTACATCTAAAGAGCTAGTTTCTTCCATGTTCATCTTGAATTACTTGAAGGCACCTGGAAGGCAGCTCTCCAAAAGCAGAATTGACTGTGGGAGATGTTTCTGGATAAGTCCTGTCTCAACGTGTTACCTCTGTCCAACAGTAGTTTTTCTTGTTGAGACCAAAGTGATGGATGTTGCTGCTTGTGTCCATGTCCCTGCTGCCTGGTGGCACTGCTTGGGTCCCTTCAGCCTTCTTTTGCTTTCTGCCTCTGTAAATCGGGTGTAATTGAGCATTGACCTCTTTGTCTTGGCCCCTGGAAGATTTCATGATAAGTAAACCACACAATGATTGGGCGTGGGGTTTGTGAGGGGTTTAATGAAGTGATAGTATTGCAAAATAGGTGTTGAGTTCTCAGCTCAGGAGCCTGATCATCCATCACGATGGGCAACTGACCAAAGGGGCTTTAAAAGCAGGGGTTTGTTCTTTCTCTGATGCTTATCACCCCCTACCCCTCTGCCTGTCTGATTTCTTTGCTGGAGAACTGGGAACAGAAATACTCTTTGACAGCTTAAATAACCAAATTTAGAGTGTGGCTTCCTGTTCTGACTGGTTCTTCAGGATTTGAGTATAGTTTTGCGAGCTTTTCCTGCCTCCCCCCTCTTTTTTTTTTTTTCTTTTTTTTTCTTCCTAACTAGATATGGGCTCCTTTATAATTACTTTGTTAGATTTCCCTGACTTTGTGTAATAAAGCTGGTGTTTGCAAGCCCTGCCTTGGTGGGTGGTATTGCCTCTTACTCACTGGGAAAGCTTTGTTTCTTTGCTCTATCTCATTCTGCCCTGCGTGCATTGGCTTGTTTGTGGTTGCTCCCACTGGAACCATTTTGTATTTTCCCAATAAATTGGGCTACAATAGCACAGGTGGCTTTGTCTCTCATCCTGAAAATGGCCAGAAGGCTTCTGATAGACTTCTCCCTTCATAGATGGGGGGGAAGAGGAGTGAATACAGGAGGTGCTGCTCTGGAGGGATCAATTTCTACCTGTTTACAGGTTTGTTAACAGTTAGCTCATGTGTTTGGACTCTTAATCCACTCAAACTCATCTGTAGACTCTACTCATTGATGAAATCTTCACAGCAACAGAGTGAATGAACTGTCCTCAAACAGAAAAAAAACAGGGGCATTGGATTCTTTGACTCTCAAACATCAGGAGAGTGGAACTAAGTTCTTCAAAACTCTTTTTACACCCTTTCCCCCCTCACTGAAACAGCTGCTTTTGTGGGGAAAGATTGAGTGTAGCTGCTGGGGAGATAAACAGCTCTGAGCCCCACCTCAGCACACGGAAATGAACTTGCTACCTCTGCTCTCCAGCAGAGACTCCAGAGCAGGGCTGTGGGCAGCAACATGTGCTTTTCAAACTTCTATAACTTTTTCATAAACGACTCAGGAAACAGCTGCCCTGTGGTAAAGAACAAACTTCCCCTACGTGCAGCAGGGCTGGCTGAGCAGGCACTGCTGTGGCTCTGCACAAGGAGGATGTGATGGTGGGGAGGGGGAGGTTTGTTTGCCTGACACAGAGCAGCTTCTCAAGGTTTTTTTCATAATCCCTTGAAAACATGAGTCCAGGTTCTGTGATGCTCTGTTTGTTGGTTTGAGGGCAAAATTCCTTCACCTGATAACATCCTACTGTTCCCTTTACTCTGAAAATGAAGGTCCAGAGGAGGCCATGAGGCTGATGTGAGGGTTGGAGCCACCTCTGCTGTGAGGACAGGCTGAGAGAGCTGGGGATGTTGAGGCTGGAGAAGAGAAGACTCCAGGGAGGCCTCACAGAGCCTGAAGGGGCTACAGAAAAGCTGGGAAGGGACTGTTTGCCAGGGCATGGAGACACAGGACAAGGGGCAATGGTTTGAAACTAGAGAAGGGCAGGGCTAGGTGAGACATGAGGAAAAAGTTCTTGTCCCATGATGGTGGAACAGGTTGTCCAGATTGATGGTGGAGGTCCCATCCCTGGACCCATCCAATGCCAGGCTTGCTGAGGCTCTGAGCAACTTCATCTAATGCAGGATGTCCCTGTCACTGCAGGGGGTTGGACTAGATGGCCTTTGAAGGTCCCTTCCAACCCTATGATTCTATGACCAACATTACACCATAGTACCTTCCACAGGTTGGAAGAAGTGAAGAACAGTCCTTGCTTGTGCAGAGAACACCTGGACTTCAGTCCAAATGGACTTAATAATCCTTAACAATCCTTCATATCTACTGGGGTATGTTTCTAGAGGGACTGTGCTAATGTAGCATCTTCGTTAGGGTTCTTCTAAGGGGGAGAAATAAAAGGTCCAGAGAAAGCCTCACTGGCAGATGGACTCTGCAGTGAGGAAAGGTCACTCTGCCCCAGCCTATGCTAAGAACTGGACAAGCCTCACCAAGACAATCCATGCTGCACATTTAATCATCTTGGCATGTGAGCAGACACCCAGCAAACCCCTGTGGGAGAGGAGTGGGTGGAATAGGTCGACACCCACACCTTTGTGTGGTCTGACAAGCAGCAGCTATTCAGCCTCAAGCTGTTGATCTTGGAGGGAAGCATCAGCTTGATTGATGTCCTCTTTGCTTGTGTGCACTGACAGGGCTCCTGGCCTGCTGTAAGATGCTTTCTGACAGTCCCAAACCTCTGCCTGCTGATGCAAACCCTGACTGGAGTGCTCTGGGTGTTGTTACTGGTCACCAGTGTCGAGGAGAACCCCATTTGCAAGCTGCTGGGTGGGTGTAGAACACACAGCTCCTCCATTCCTTCCTGTGTGACCTGGTCTGGGTGTTCCTGCTCTGGCAGAGGGACTGGACTAGATGATCTCTTGAGGTCCCTTCCAATCCCTGATATTCTGTGATTGCATCACTGCAAGTACAAAATATGTTAAGATAAATAAGTAGAGCAGCTGAAGTTATTGCTGCAAGCTACTGTAGCTTTAAGGTACAGACACTGGGAGAGATGATATCAATAAATTATATATGTTCAGCCTTGTCTGACAGAACACTTGAAGTCAATAGAATAGATTTGTTCTTTCTCCACCTCCTTAAACTTCTCTGCAGGGGCAGCTGTGCAGGGCATTCCTGCTATCCCTCCTCCTAAAGGTCCTCATTATAGATTCAATTAATAATTTGGGATGGAAAAGACCTTAAAGATCATCTAGTTCCAGCCATGGGCAGGGACACTTCCCACTAGACCTGATTGTTCAGTGCCTCATCCAGCCTGGCCTTAAACATCTCCAGGAGTTGAGGGGGCATCCACAACCCTTCTGGGCAACCTCTTCCAGTGTCTCACCACACTCACACCAAAGAATTTCTTTCTTATCTCCAGCCTGAATCTCCCCCTTCCAATTTACATCTATTATTCCTAGTCCTGCCATCCTGGACCCTATTAAAAAGTCCTACCCCAGCCTTTCTCTAGCTACCTTCAGGTATTGAGAAGCTCCTTTGAGGTCCCCCCTGAGCCTTCTCTTCTCCAGGCTGAACAACCCCAACTCCTTCAGTCTGTCATCAGAAGTGAGTTGCTCCAGCCCTTCCACAGTTTTTCTGTAGCTGCTGGAGGGGTTGGATTAGTATCTTTGCAAAGGTTTTGGGATTGTTTTATTTTATAGTGTGCCTTGCAAGATGTGTGTAACCAGTTTATTAGCCTGTCCTGTGTTCAAAGGTTAAATGAAACTCTTCAGCCCAAGTTGGGCTGTGCAGATGCTTGGTGTTTACTGCACACGGTGACACAGTCCTGCTGATCCTGTGACCTCTCAGGGAACACAAAATACCCATGGAAAACTCAGCCAGGCAGTGCCCTTTTTCCTCCCTCCTCCCCCCCCCACAGCAAAGGGTAATTTCAGGTACTGAGCTGGGAAGGACTGGAGACCCCAGACAGATTTATTTACATCTTGTCACCCCGTGATGGATGGCTGCTCTCACATGCTCTGTTGCAGCACACGGTGATTTGGGCTGTTACCTGTCATCACTGCAATTCCCTGCACTTTAAATTCTTTATGGATTTGTCCCAGCAGAGTGCACCTGCTTTCAGCAAGGACCAGCTTCTCAGCTGTCTCGTGACCTGCTGCTTTNCTAGTACTCTGTGAGTCTTGTGATGGATCAGGTTATTGGGTCGATACTACTGAGGTCTTGGTGCAGGATGTGCTTTGGCAAAGAAATAGGATTGATCCTTAAGTCTCATTTTTAAAAAGCTGACTAAGAAAATAACCATGCTGTGCAGATGGGTGGTGGGAACTGAGCCCACCTCACTGACATGTGCCCTCAAAGCAGTGTCAGCCTCAGGCCTAGATTTTAAAAAAATCAGGTTCAAAAACCTTTTATTAATGCAGATTTGAAAAATACAAACTTATTTCAGGATTTCCTGCTCCTGTTTTTGAAAGGTTCAAGGAGAAAATCACAGGGATATTTCTAGCATTTGCTCTCCTGGCATATGGAGATGCAGTACATGATTGTATTAATGTAAGACCCCTCAAAGCAAAATCTATTATCGTAGAATGGTTTGGGTTGGAAGGGACCTTCAAGATCATCTAGTTCCAACCCCCCTGCCATGGGCAGGGACACCTCCCACTACACCAGGTTGCTCATTGCCTCATCCAGCCTGGCCTTAAACACCTCCAGGGATTGAGGGGGCATCCACAGCCTCTCTGGGCAACCTCTTCCAGTGTCTCACCACCCTCACAGGAAAGAATTTCTTTCTTCTCTCCAGTCTAAATCTCCCCTCTTCCAATTTGCATCCGTTTCTCCTAGTCCTGCCATCCTGTACCCTATTAAAAAGTCCTACCCCAGCCTTTCTGTAGGGCCCCTTCAGATGTTGAGAAGCTACTATGAGGTCCCCCCTGATCATTCTCTTCTCCACGCTGAACAACCCCAAAGGTTCTCCAGCCCTATTTTCTTTATAAATACTATTTGTAGTTAATCACTGCACTTGTTTTTAGCCATTTTAAAGTCTTTGCCATGTAAGAGCCCTGACATCTTCCTGCACCATATCAAAGTGCATTTTGTCTACTCTAATCCCCAAATAAAGCCCTTAAGTTATTAATTAGAACTGAGCAGAAGTTCTGGGTTTGTTTTTCAGTCTATGAATGTGTGGTATGTCTTACTACTCCATACGAAGTTCTTGCCAGTCTCCTGACCTCTGGAAGGATTGAATTACCCTCCTTGCCTCTCACATCCCGAATTTTTTTTTTCCAACTGACTTCATTTCTGCCCAACAAAAGTGATTTTTTTTTTCTTGGCACTGCAGCAAGCTGGCACTGCATTTTCTTCCCAGCTGTGAGGATTGATGTGCTCTTGGCTGCAGGAGATGACATTGCTCAAATTAATGCAACCAAACCAGATTGTACAAATCCTGCAAAATCACAAATCTGTCCCTTTTTTCTCTTGTGTCCACACATCGGGGAGGGTTGAGACCTTTCAGAGAAGCATCCAGCTCCACTGAAACCTCAGACCTGGAGCAGTTTCCATCACATTGTGTTATTTTTTAAACCTTTTCCAAAAAAATTAGGGAATGGATGGAAACAAACCTTAGGCTAAGCCTTCTGGCTGACCACAGGGGCAGTTCTCTGACATCCCAGCATATCTTTTGGCTAATTATTGGGTGTTTTTAAGAAATATCTGGGTTTAAACTTCACCTCTCCATGCCATCTCCCTTCTTCCTTGTTCCTGGACCTGAACACATGCCACCCACACCAGAGGACCCCAGAGTATCATCATATTTGTGTCCCTCTGTGCTGGGATGTCCCAAATTCCTATGGGAAAGAGAGGACAGAGCTCAATTCCAATGTTTCCTTGTGGTTTCAACCACTTCCTCAATGCAAGGACTGGAGAACCCAGCCTTGTTCTTCTTGGTAGCACTGTTCTCTTTGTGAATTAATTCTTTAAGACTCAAAAAAAAGAAAGTAGAAGCATTGTGAATGAGTCCACAGGGTGC
>VZTY01025794.1:36154-49491 GCA_013400935.1 Turnix velox | reverse complement strand
CTCCAATTAGTGCCTAATCATGTTTTTCACAGTACTAAAAGAAAATCTGGAGTAGATTTTTGCTAAGTTTCTTAGTTGCAAATGGAAATAAAGAATCATAGAATAGTTTGGTTTGGAAGAGACTTCAAAGACCATCTAGTTCCAACCCATAGGCACAGACACCTCCCACTAGACCAGGCTGCTGAGTGCCTTTGTCCAGCTTAGCCTTATATCTTAAAATATCTTAAAATGAGTTCATTTTTTTCCCAGTATTTTTCTGTACATGTGTTATTCCTAGATCATATCTGAAGAAAGAAAGAAGGCCAAAGAACAGACAACTGATGGTACCACCAATAAGATTTTTAAAGTACCATAATAATTTCTGAAATAATAATGTTATAAGAAATAGCTGGCTAAGTGTCCCTTTTGACACTCCTCCCACTCTAGAAAAAGTGATGAGACTTCAAGGAATGGCATCCCAGTGACTAATACTGTATACAGGGGGTCAGTAGGCTTTTTCTTGTTTTGGGATGAAGGAGGAGGTTATTGATGAAATAGGCAGTTGGGTCTCATCTCTTGAAAGCTTCTGTAGGATCTTTTCTTTTGCTGCTGTTGCTCCTTTTATTATAAGCAGCGAAGACGCTTTCTTATCCAGTCTTTTTAAAGGTGAGTGGAAGGAGAAGATTGGCTTTGTATACTACATATTTCCTTATATTCTACAAATTCTGGCTAATTACCATTTGGAATTTCAGGTGGTTTTCCTGCTCTCTTAATTTATTGCTCTTGCTTTTATTTATTAGGGGAAAGAAAGAGTTCTGTACTGCTCCTTCCTACTTCATCTAAGTGAAAACCAGCTTTCTGATAAGTCTTGGTCAGGTCGCTGCATTGCACAGCTTCATAGATCAATGTCTTCAGTGATTTATATCTCCTCATTGATTCTAGAGAGCTTGCCATTCCCAGACTGCCAGGCCTGTGCTCATCTGTTGTTTTCTGTTGGCTATAGGGCCTGTAGTGTTTGATCAAAGGGTTCATCATCACTCTGCTATTTGTTTGATTTATAGAACAAGCTGAACACTTAGAAATAATGATGAGGGCAGGGTGTCATTTCAGATTTGCAAATACCATTGGTTTCAGACAAGTGAAGACAGTTTCAACCAGTTTGAGATGCTTTCACAATATGGGACTTGATTGTAAGTTTCTGATTAATTTCTGTGGGAACAGTTCTACGGTGAGCACCATAATATTAGTTGTCTTACAGCAAAATGGGAGTATGTAATATTTCTTTTGTCTGTCTGTTGCCATAGAACATAATAGATGTAAATGATGAGCCTTTATAATAGATTTTTTATCAGGCTGCTGTGTTTGCATCCTCTCATGGTACAGGCTTGTGCTAAACTGACTGATCTGGAGAGAACTCTAGCTGATTTTATTGCCCTTTTTACACCTTTGAATTTTTTTTTCCTAGCCAGCACATTTCCAGAGCATCATTTCCATCTCTTGCCTTTTCACAGAAATGAAACTGTTTTGATCAGTGGGATAGCACTTACTCTGCCTTTACTGGACTTCTGACCTGGAGTGTATTTTGCCATTCAGCTTGAAAAACCAGCCTGCCTTTAGTTGTGCTACACACGTGCCATACAGCTGAGATGCTTCCAGAGATTCAAAGATGATCTTCATCTATCTTGAGATAACACTTGAAGTGTAGCAAGTATAGGAAAAAAAGAAAGAACTTTCTCTACACCATTGTTTGCAACATTCAGAATGCTCATTCCCAAACTTTCAGTAGGAGTTCATCATCATCATATAGGAGGCAGAGGTTTCCTCTACCAACTCTCTTGCCTGCCTCCTCCCAAAAGGCCTTTGATATTAGCAGATTTTTCACTCTTAAGAGGATTGTATTGTTCCAAAAGCCTTTGTCATAGTCCCTCTTACTTGACTTTAAACACAGAGGATTTTTACAGGGCATTTATTTTCTCTGCTTTCTTGAGAGTGTATTTTCTATTCTTCCCTTTCTGTATGTCCCACTGGTAGAACTGGTTAAAGTGATGTAGCAGCACCCTGAGCAAATTACAATCCTAAGGACAGTTTCTCAGCTTTTTTCCTCTTTCCACATCTTTTCAGGGTAGGTGATCCATCAGGGACCTTTTGAGCCCATACCAAGACTCATTCCAAAACTGAAATTCATTTGGTTTTATTCAGTAATAAACTAATTTTGAAAACATGTGGGCTGTATTTAAGTATTCAAGCAGGAGTAGCAGTAGTAAAACTGCATGTGTCTACTTGATTATGCTACTAATATGTCCATGAAATTTTGAAATTAGAAGATGAATGAGTTATTTCTTTAGGCTTTAGGCAGCTGGGATTTACTCTGTGAGAAGTTGCACTAGTCCCCTTTTACTGATAAAATGACCTTTGAATTGCTGCCCTCTAGTTTGAGCAAGAAAGGTGTCCCTGTACAGATGTTTGTTTTGTCTCTCATTGTTGGCTGCCTCTATTTGATGTCACATTCTCTCCTAAAATTGATTGTATCTGAAGTACATCAAAGAAATGCTTCTGACAATTTAGAGATACTTCTGTCACGTTTTTTCCACATTCATCAAAGTATTTCATGTCACCAAGGCAACTTGGAGGGAAAATGTTTTAATAGCACTTTTTCAGACGCTTGGTCATTGCTCCAGTGAGTAGAAAGCAAGGAAAAAAACCCAAAAACTTCCCACTATACCACAGTGATGCTGGAAACATGATGAATTGGCTCTTCAATGTCTATGTTTTGAGACTCAGAAAGAGATAATCATGGTTTGTGTAAGAATATTCAGTGATTAAGCACTTAGCTTATAAAATTGATTCTTGATTAAAGTTTTATAGTAATAGTCAATTTCTAAGCTAGTTAATATTTTTTAAAGACATTAGAAATGTGATTTAGGGTGCTAATTTTTAATTGAGTTGTGTTTATGGGTTTTAATTAAGATAATGTTGGTGTTAACTCTCAATGAGTTATATTTGCTCAGTGATTCAAACTGGATCAGTTCTTCATGAAAACATATTTTGATATTTAGAGTTTGTGTTCTGCAGTAGTTACAGGAAATGCATCTCACTTGTAGACTAACCCAAAGATCATGGAAATATTTGGTTTTAGAATCATAGAATGGTTTGGGTTGGAAGGGACCTTGAAGATCGTCTAATTCCAACCCCCCTGCCATGAGCAGGGACACCTCCCACTAGGCTAGGCTGCTCAGTGCCTCATCCAGCCTGGCCTTAAACAGCTCCAGAGAGGGGGCATCCACAAGCTCTCTGGGCAACCCTCACAGTAAAGAATTTCTTTCTTATATCCCACCTTTATCTACCCTATATTATACTTTGTCTCTCCCTTATTCAGCCATCTGTGTACTTAACAATTATCAAAGAGGCACAAAAGCAAATTAAAGTCTTGCTAAAGGAGTTCTCTAGATTTGTGCATCTGACATAACATCTGTTATTAAATGATAATTCACCTCAAATTTTCCATTCTTAATCTTATTAGTTGTCCTTTGCTTCTAATTCTTTTATTACACAACATGGTTTACAAGGTAGAGACTATCCACTTTTTGTTGCACTCAGATGCTATTTCTCTCTGTACATCTGTGGAGTTCATTTTTTTCCCCCTTATGCCTGCCCTGTTGTTTTAGGCAGTATTTTACATTGCCTCTTTGTATTCTCAATGTTTTGCTTGCTCTGTCTCTCTCTTTCAATGCAGAGCTTGGACACATAATTAATGGAGTCAGTAGGATTCACTCTTCAATCCTATGATTTTTATAGACCTCTTGTAAACCTCAGCAGCCATCGTCCACTCAGCTAATAATAATAACCCAATCTGACAGACTTGTAATAGTCTGGGGCACTTCTGAAAATGTTACTGTCAGTTTGATTATCTCCAGTTATATATTAGTATGGGTCTTCAATCAGTATTCAGTTGGTAGCTTGGTTCTTAGGCCATTATTCAGTAATTCAAATATTAGCTCTAGATGAAGCAAAGTGGGATACATTAGACATGAACATATGTTGGTTTTCC
Organism: Turnix velox; assembly: GCA_013400935.1. Taxonomy (NCBI): domain Eukaryota; kingdom Metazoa; phylum Chordata; class Aves; order Charadriiformes; family Turnicidae; genus Turnix; species Turnix velox. Next base: position 45,464 of record VZTY01025794.1, on the reverse strand, counting down.
CTCAATAAATTGCTTTATATCTCAGTATCAAAATGTTTCTATTGAAACCTGATATGCACAATTTTCATTGCAACTTCTGTGTAAGAAGAATACCCAAGTTATTTTATTAAAAAGATGAGTTCCACGTCTTAAAAATCTTAAGTAGATGCAGCAGTTAAGCTGTGCATGGCAGCATGTCTCATAGACTCCACTTATTTAATACTGTGATATTGTACATGGTAACTTGCTTCCTCTTTTCATTTATATACATGGGAAATTTGAAGATAACTTGCACAGTTAACTCAATTTCCACCTTTGAGTAATGACATTTTTAAAAAATCATTTCAGGAGAAGCTGTCAGAAGACAGTAGGAAATGTAAAGAAGGCATGGAAAAAACTCACACAGCAGCAGATGAAGATTCAAGGAGTGAAAGTGGCAACACTGAGGAGGAAAAAGAGAAGACAAAATTGCTGTTGGAACGTTTGAAAGCTTTGGAGGTAAGAAGTACAAGAGTTACACACATTAATGGCCACTTTGCCTCCTCCCTCTTTCATTTACTGGCACTGAATCACCCTGTGGCACAAATCTAGTCTTTCACAGTTCACCCTTGTTCATGTTATTGGCTATTGTTTTAATGAATCACTTACCATGGATGAACAAGGAGCTTAGAGTTGTAAAGGATTCTGGAATTTTTTTTTTCCTGAGGACTTTGTTGGAAGTAAAACATGAGCAGTTAGAATCTTGTTTGGCTCTGAAAACAGGATCTGCAATGTGAAAGGTATAGGCAGTCTCTCAGAGTTTTCTTTCCTTGAAATCTCAGTCTGCTTGCAAAATAAACATATTTAATATTAATTAACTCCAGTTTTGCTCTGTGGTAAAAAAGCACATGGTGCTACATTTTTATGGTCTGTAGCACTCTTGATAAGTGTACAGTTTAGTCTTACTTTCTCTATGGAGAGCAACTCTGTGTTTCTTGTTGTCTTTTATTTCCAAATATGTATGATTTATAACAGAATCACTGAATATCAGGGATTGGAAGGGACCTCAGGAGATCCTCTGGTCCATTCACCCTGTTGGAGCAATTTATGGTGGCCTCATCTTGCTCTTAGTCAGTCTGAATGTCAGTTACAGTTCTTTATGTCCTCAGTTGATAGGAAATTTATCAATAATGTCACAACCTTTCTGAGTTGTGGCGAGTTGCCCAGATACAAGGTGATGTTATGGACAGACATCTGCTTCTGGAAGGTGAGTGAATGGGCTTTCTTGCTGGTGTCAGTGTAGTGCAGTTGCTTGTCCAAAATAACATAATGGGGAATTCCAAGACTTAAAAAATGAATTGACATAAATAGTCTAAGGAGCTATCAAAGTTGAAAAATGAACTGCAGAGCCAGCATTAATTGCAGCCCGAGATAATTGAATGAGAGTGTTGTTAATTTTGTGTTGTTTAACTTTATATATACTCACTCTTGTTTTTTCTCTTGAAGAACATAAATTGTAGTGTCAGAGACTATGGTTTATTAATTAAGAGACATACTTTTTAAAAGTTATGTGCAACTAGCAGTTCTACTCCCTTACTGTTTGCAGAATAATTATTCTAAGTACATTATTAGTCTATAGAAAGAGGGACAAAAAATTGCTATTTGTTAGTTCCTGTGCTGGTTGCAGAGTGTTTAATCTTACTTTACAGTGATTAGATGTTACTGTTTCAGACACGATTAAAATCAGCAAGGCTAAGAGACTACTTTCTGAAGTTAGTCCTGAATCTGTGCACCAAGAATCTAAAGTCTTTAGTAGAAAGAATTGTCAAAATGAGGGACTTTAACTATTAATGCTTATTAATATAATTTCATGAATATTAGTGCTTTTAAGACATCATTTTATATATTTTCATATTTGTTTTTTACTTAAGTGTAGCTCATTATGAGATGTAGCCTAGTCTTTTAGAGCATTGTAAAAATACTTCAATCTTCCTTCATGCCTGTAGTAATTATGAGTATGAAATGAGGGTACTGCCTATATATATATAAATACTGCAGGGTACATCCAGGGAAAAGGTTGAGCAGCTGGTATAATAATTTTATTATATAAACTTTTGGATTCAGTGGGTAAGGTGTTTTTTTTTCTGGTTAATATCTTCTCTTGACTGTTTTACATTAAAACAGAGAGTTGCAAAACTGCAAGCTAAGTTTCAGGTGAAGAAAGTACCAAGGGAGAAATGCTCTCCACCAGCATAGGGATAAATGGTAGTAGCCAAAACATATATAATTTAATAAATCATTTAATTTCTCTTTTTTAAAATATCTATATGGGAAAAATCCTTCCTGCTCAATGCATGAAATAAATTGTGCCCTTACTGGGGTACTGGCATGGCAGATGTGAGGTGAGTGGTAATTTTATTGAGGAGTTTCTGTCCATATGAGTAAAACAGTAATCATTTTCAGCTGTTAGATATGGACCAGGAAATTTTGAAAAATTTGTAAAAAATAAGGAATGAGACTTCATTTTCCCAGAAAACTTTTATGGACTTCCATATTACTTCAGTTGTGCTTGGTTTTTTTCTTATCATTGGGTGTTATCAAATGTACTGTCAAATTCCTGTAATACTTTTTAGGATTTCTTTAACTTCTGTTTAACCTAGAAATTTTCTCAGCAAACAACACAAATCAGTCTAATAGTTTCTTTGTGGTGAGGCTAAGTGAAAGCTATCATGTACTTTGATAAGAAATACATATAAATATTCTCCCACTGTTCCTTCTACATATGATCTTTTTACATCCTTTATCATTTACAGCAAATTCTATTTCCACTGTGCTAACTGATAAATACCATACGTTTCTAATCAAATGAAACGGATGACAAATAAAATGGTTCATACTGTCTTGTATCCCATTTTGTGTACTTGAAATTAATTGTGATTTCCGGGATATCAAAACTCCTTTGTGCCTTCAGCATTTTTAGCTGCCTGCTCTTGAAATGCCACTTAATTTACTTCAGCAGTTATGATCAAATGCCTTCTAATTCTCACAAAGAAAAAAAAAAAAGAATTCTCTGATAACCTCTTTCTGCATTTGGATTGCTGCAAAAAATGAAATATTAATGAAGAATGGTAAATAGTATATCAGCTCTGTGGTGGAATTTCATCACCATTTTCATCACCAGAAGAATTGCCACTTATGGGGCTTTTTAATGGTAGTCAGAAATGTAGAAAAATTACAGCTTATTCTGAATGTGTATCAACCTGCATTGAGCATTTTTTTTGTTTAAGTATATACACAATTACAGTAAAACAATAATAATGCTATATTTCCAAAAGAATGTACATTAATTTTTTTTCACAAAACTTTAATGTGCACTGGTGGGCATGGTACGTATTGTATGGACTCTCATTGCAGGATTATATACTCTCTTTTTTCCAGCAACGTCACAGTGCACAGAAGAAAGCCCTGAGAATATTCTGCACATGAAAAACAGTGTCTTCAAAGGCCTTAAGAATGGCCCAGGACAGAAGCTGTGGGCTCTCTGCCCCAGTTTAGCCTTAAATGACTGAAATACAGGCTGCATGAGCATTTGCTTAATTGCAAGGAAATGAAACCCATGTATTGAGTTAGTGTCAGTCTTAATCTAAACATGTCTGTGAAAGCTGTAGTTACTTTGATTTGAAAAATTTAATCAGTGATAAATACTGTGTCAGCTTTGAAGGCTTATTAAAGGCTGTCATTTGCACAGACGGTTATGCAGTGAGGATAATTCAGTGTGAATTACTGATGTCTAACTGTGTGAAATGTTCCAACTCTTCCTGACTTCCTTAGAATCATAGAACAGTTCAGGTTGGAAGGGACCTTAAAGATCATCTAGTTCCAACCCCCCTGCCATAGGCAGGGACACCTCCCACTACATCAGGCTGCTCAGTGCCTTGTCCAGCCTGGCCTTAAACACCTCCAGAGAGGGGGCATCCACAGCCTCTCTGGGCAACCTCTTCCAGTGCTTCACCACCCTCATTGTAAAGAATTTCTTTCTTACATCTAGCCTGAATCTACCCCCTTCCATTTACATCCATTATTTCTAGTCCTCCCATCACACATCTGACTAAGAACTCCTACCCCTGCCTTTCCCCCCTTCAGGTATCAATAAGTTACTCTGGGGTCCCCCCAAGCCTTCTCCAGGCTGAACAACCCCAACTCCTTCAGCCTGTCTTCACAGGGCAGTTGCTCCATCCCTTAGACCATCTTCATGGTCTCCTCTGGACCAGCTCCAACAGCTTTCTGTGTCCTTCTTATGTTGAGGATAACAGCAGTGAAACTTTTGTGGAAATCATAGAATCATAGAGTTAGAAGGGACCTTCGAAGACCATCTAGTCCAAATCCCCTGCAGTGAGCAGGAACCTCCTGCACTAGATCAGGTTCCTCAGAGCCTCAGCAAGCCTGGTCTTGACTATTACCAGGGATGGGGCCTCCAGCATCTCTGAGGGCATTGCATGATTCGATGTGTGTGGCAGGAGCTGGCATGCAGACTTCATGGTGTGGTGCACCAGGCTTGTCTTATGGCAAGTTCTCTGTTACATGATGAGTAGTGCCTGTGGTTTAGGGTGGAACATCCTATTATTTGCTAGCACCTATTCTGTATCATGGCTGCGTGGGGAAGTCTTATTTGACTCTCATTCTGCTCCTCTCAGTCCACTGTCACCTTATTCTGGGGAAATCATGAGTTCTGATTAGGTGTGGGCAGTTTCCACTTCTTGGAAGAGATGTTTTGCCCACTTTAGCCTATGATGACACACAGCTAAGACCTTGCTAATAACACAGCATTAGTAGTCAAATTAAAACATCATCAAGAAGGAATTGCTTCCCCTGCTTTGCTGAGTGGCTCCCTTCCTTCACAGAAATTTTGCAATGAGCATGAGTTTTATTGGCCTCGAAAAATCCTGATTGAAGGCTGCTCACAGCCTTGCATTTTTCACCAAACTGAGCCACTGGGGCAGCATTAAATTGCAACCTTGGAGTTACCAAGTGAAAAGCCTAATTCATGTGTGAAAATCTCATTGCTTGCGGGTGAGTGAGGCTCAATGAGAGTTTCAGTAAGTTAGCTGCAGAAGAAGCACTATTGGTAAGGGAAGAGCCACAAAACCACTCTAATTTTAATTATGGGATTCTGCCCTCTTCCCCTGTGCAGTTCCCCATAGAAAGGATGTGTTTTGTTTTAATAAATGGAGCTTTGGAAGAAAACTCACCCAGGGTAGTAAGCTAAATGTTCAAATATATTAGAGGGGTAATTTCCCTTGTATCATTACCATTAAACAAATGAGGAAGTATGTCCAGTATTTCCAATATTATGTTTTTACTACCCTACAGGGGGAGAAAGGGATGATATTAATGAACTGTAAAAAAGATTAAAAAGAAATATGAGAAAGGTACATGTTTCCTTTGAATGGATTGAGAAGATAATTTTATTGTGATTGGCATGCTGGTGGATTTTGGTTTGCTTTTGCATTATTTTTCCCTTATCTTTTACCCTCATTTTCCATGTACTGCAATGTAAAATAATAAGAAAATTAATAATCACATTATTTTCCATGGAATGAAATATACAGTGTACAGGGGGAGAAGAGCCTTTCTGAAAATAACTTTTTGTTTATTGAAAGTCAGTTGCTTCACTTGGGTTTCTAGAAAAAAGCACACAGAAAAAAAAGTATTTGATAACAACAAACTGTAGTGCCCAGACCTGTTCTGGGCAGTGCCTTTGATCTGATTCAGCCAAAAACCTCTTCTTAGCTCAGTGCCTTGGCCATCCATGTAACTAGATTGATTATGATGATAAGTCACCAAAAGCCAACCTACTTAATCCTAATTACTGGATTATTTAACTTTCAAATCTTTTCAGCAGGAGACTTTTATAATTAGTTTTCTGAAATGGGCCTAAGAATTCTTTTTTGTAGTCAGGGATCAGATGATGAGGCAGGGAAAGTCTTATTTTCAAACTTCTCCCGTGGCTGATGATGAATCAGCACTGACTTGCATCACTGGTTTCTAAACCAGCCCAGTTTATTCCAGCTTTGCTGCTGAAAGTATTGGCAAACTGTTTTAGCTTCCCAATCGCTGAGTCAATTTTAAATTAAAACCAAACAGGTACTATCATGCTGAATGTATTCTATAATCTGTTGATACTTGAACTCATCTCCTGTAGGTCTTTAGTGACTCAGTTGTTCCTAGTCTTCGAGAAGCAAATCTTGTGGCTGCTTCCTGTTTCTCCTTCTGCTCTGCAGTTCTTCCTTTTTCTCTACCCAGACCTGCAGTCTTTAACTGCACACCCTTCCCAGGTATTTGTACCCTCTCTCCTGCCAGTTTGTGTCCTCCCACTGGTCAGATCTTCCTCTCTGGCTTTTCTACCCATCCTATGTATGAATGGATGAAGGTGCATTCTCCATGGCTGGTACAGACACTGAATATCATCTTTCAGTGGTGGATATACATTATGATTTGGGATGCTGATATAGAATCATAGAATCATAGAATGGAAGGGACCTTAAAGATCTTCTAGTTCCAACCCTCCTGCCATAGGCAGGGACACGTCCCACTAGATCAGGTTGTTCAGTGCCTTGTCCAGCCTGGCCTTAAACACCTCCAGAGGGGGGGTGTCCACAACTTCTCTGGGTTGACCCTCTGGTTTGCATGACCACAAATGCAAGCAAAAACATTATAGTAGACATCTGTTAATTAATTTGTTCTCTCCTCATCAACTGACTCATTCTGAACAGAAGTAATAATCTGCCTGATGGTAGCAAGCTTGAAAAGCATTTCAAAACTGGATATCAATGTTTTTGAATGAGCCTCCCCTGTTCTTCAAAGAATGGCTTGGGTTGGAAGGGACTCTAAAGATCATCTAGTTCAACCCCCCTGCCATGGACAGGGACACCTCCCACCAGACCAGGTTGCTCAGTGCCTCATTCAGACTGGCCTTAAACACTTCCAGGGATTGAGGGGGCATCCACAACCTCTCTGGGCAACAAATAATACAAATAATTAAGACTAACAGAAACCTATTCTCTGCAGGGAAAAAAAAAGCTCAGTTAGTATGTGGGGAATATTTAAGAGAAGAAAATGTACTTCTTTGCCCAGAGAGGTTGTGGATGCCCCCTCCCTGGAGGTGTTTAAGGCCAGGCTGGATAAGGCACTGAGCAACCTGATCTGGTGGGACATATCCCTGCTCAGGGAGGTTGGAACTAGATGATCTATTCCAACCCAAACCACTCTATGATTCTTGCAGACATGTAGAATTTTGAGGGCATTTTTTCTCTCTCTCCCTTTACCTTTTTTTCCTAAACTAATTAAAATTTATGGCAATGCAAAAGCCAAGCTGACCTAGTAGGCATATGAATTTACACTGAGAGACTGAAAAATTGTTCTGCCCACTAGGTGTTGGGAGAGCTGTTCAGATTTTCTGTGGTTTTAATTGCTGTAACCATTTGCTTCTACCATTAGAGACAAACTGCTGGTTCACAGTTCCATCTCTTGAAATGGGAGAGGTATTTAATGTAAATAACTCTGCACTTTAAGTCATTGCCACCATGACTGGAGGAAGAGGCAGGGAGGATACCATGAAAGCTTAAAATATTTGGTCTCTAAAACCAACTGTGGTGCTTCCTGGGAATTTTAGTTTGAGTAACAGATGGTATTGCTCTCTAAGTGTAGGGGGGAAAAAGAATACTGAAAGACATACCCTGTGAAACACCACACCACTGCTTCAGAAGTTAAATGGTTTGGGTCACAACATAGAAAGCATCTGAGTTTTTGGCACATGTTGAGAAAGTAAAAACTTTGAGATGGACTCTGTTTTCTGTCTTTGAGATACCCACAAAATAGCAGTGTGTCCAAGTGTGCTAATTGATTGAAGTGCTAAACTGGATATGCTCTGATTAGTTTTCCAATGTAATTGTTTTAAGTGTGACACCATATCCCCATATCATATCCCCAAAAGTATTTGTCTAAAGGGAATTTTTCTAGGCATCAGATTTTTTCTCCTCCAGGCTGCTCATACAGTCAATTTAGATTTTAGTTAAACTTAGTAGCTTTCTGACATCAGATATTTCAGAGCACTTTTCACACTCATGAATCTGTCCAAGTGAGGTACAAGGTGTATCTGAAAGGAAGAGCTCCTGATTTGTACCTTCTCCAGGTAGAATGACATAAACTATACTTACTTTTCCAGAGCAGTCAATCTGTCATCTTCCCAAGTGGAAAAAACATTTCTTAAATGCAATTTTTAATGCACATTAGTTTTTTTTGCAAGATTCTGTTGAAAACATCCTTCAGTTTAGCTTTGGTCTTGACTAAACTATGGTCCAGACAGTAGTGAAAATTATATATCCACAAGATAGTGAAATTATCTCTAGAATATTTACAAAAAATGTGGAGAATGTGGATCAGAATTTATTGTCTATTTTACTACAACCCAATTTAATTTCATGTATTTGTTGCAAAAGCAGATCATAAATTTGATTTTTTTCTGTGCTATTCCAAATTCCGGTACAATGACTCGTTTACAGTTAAGCACCACACTTTGGTACTTGTTGACATAACAAACACTCTTTAAATAGTTCAAAGTATTGAATATGGCTGCAAGAATAATGATTTGGTGCCAGAAGGTCTGAAAAATCGGTGTAGTCAGTGAAGAAAAGGTTAGTCAGAGAAGTCAAGGAAAATCATCTTGGCTTTATTAAACCTGTCAAATTTTCTCTATTGAAATAAATGTTAACCATGTTCTGCAAAAAGTCCTTGCTAGGTGATGGTGGAAGAATCTGATATTTCAGTGTGACTTTTATAATTTAAATAATGATAGTTTTCCAAGTGCCCTTCTCACCGTGTACAGTGGCTTCTTGCACGTAATCAGAAGATAATGTAACCTACCTTTTTTAGCAATCAGGCATGTGGTACAATTGAAAATTCACTCTCCCTGCTGAATGAAATGAGATTTCCCAGCACTGGTCTTATAGATCTAGGCGAGACTGTGTTTATCCCAACACATCTATCATTTTGGAGGATGAGACTCAGTATGTTTTTAAAATAGTTTCCCTCAGGTGTGCACTCTGGGCTCAGTTCTGCACAACCCTGAGCCTTCTCATTGCTCTTCAGCAGCTCTTCTTTCAGAGGAAAGAGAAGTGTGACCAGTAGGTCAAGAGAGGTGATTTTGTCCCTCTACAGGGCTCTGGTGAGACCCCACCTGGAGTTACTGTGTCCAGTTCTGGAGCCCTCAACACAAGAAGGACATTGAGCTGTTGGAGCGGGTCCAGAGGAGGGCCATGAAGGTGGTCAAAGGGCTGGAGCAACTGCCCTATGA
>VZTY01025794.1:0-28586 GCA_013400935.1 Turnix velox | reverse complement strand
TTTTGGTTGAAGTGTGCTGTTTCTTTTCATGAAGACAGAGAAATGGGAAAAGTGCTCTGTGGTTCTGAGCCCTGGGTGGGAATCTCTCTCTTTGATGTGCTACAGATGAACTAGCAAATTCTGCTTCTGATTTGGCACTGTGAAATTGTGTAAAAGGCACTGGAATGTGGCCTGTGGAAATGCTTTTACAGTGCTAGGATTAAATAAGGCTTTTGTTGCTGTGATTATGATGATTTAAAAACACAAGTGTAATTTTCAGTACTTCTTAGCAGCATAAGTATGCTGTTAAACAATTCTCTTGACAATTTGTTGGACAAATCTTCTGTGTAATGTGAAAGTGTAATGCAAAAAGTTTCCTGTCACCAGATACAGGGAGATCATTCAAGTAGTGAACATCAACTTTCCAAACAAATGCTGTAAGGACCTATAAGAAAAATTGCTACAACATGGCTTTTTTCTTTATCAACAGCAGCCTTTGACACGGGTTTTGTCCTCTCCTGTGCATGGTATGAAGCTGTGACCACAAAAATACACCAGATGAGAGGCCAAAAGCAGGAAAAATTCCCTGAGCACATTTGAAGTGCTTGGACAACTATTAATGCACTGCACAGGGCATGACAAATGAGCATCTGTGTAAATCAATAGCACTTCCTATAAATGGACCAATGGTTTAGGATGAATAACAAAGAAGTGTTCATGGTAACTGGTGGTGTAGCATCCTGTCAGGGATTTTAAAGTTCACTGTCATAACTTTGTTCCTCTTGACCTTTATTGATGATACCTTCAAAGCACGTTGAGCTGAAAACTTGACATACAACCTTTAGGTCTTCTTCTCCTGCCCGTGGCAGGGGGGTGGAAAGGGTGATCTTTAAAGGTCCCTTCCAATCCAACCTGTTCTGTTTCTATGATCTCCTTTTCCCTTTGTGCAAAATACATACTACTTGCTGCTTTCTTCTCTCTTCCCATCATTTTGTTTTGTCTCAGCTCTCCAATGGCTGAGGAAAACTGTTCTTGTATGTGCTCTCTTTTATTGATGGCTTCTAGTAGAAAATTGTTTTATTTAATTTCATTGTGGTTCTGCAAGCATAGGGAATTGTCTGTTGAAGATTTCCTAATAGGCATGTGAAGTAATTCTTCTCTTAAAAACCAAATACATCTTAGTTTATGAATTGTTGGATCAAGCTAGGTGGATAGGAAAATGCTGTTGTTCCTGTTTTCTTTACTCAGTAATTCCAGGGACAGAAAGGTAAGGTCTGAACTTTTTTTAAAAACCACTTAAATCCAAATCTTATTTTTAAAACATTATTTATGTGCTTCATTTCACTCTTTCAAGAAACCCACTGAAATTACTTTTGCAGGGTCTTGAGTGAAAATTGTCTTCTCAACCACTTAGAGAGGCAAATGTGGGGGAGACATTGGGGTCCCATGACATTCTCAGATGTCAGAATGTGTCCACCACTTCTACCTAACACAGGCAAATGCTGAATGAAGTGTAGTTATTGGACAGCCCTTATCCTGTTGTAATAATCCATTCTAAAATTATTAAAAACAACATGGAGAGAATGAAGGAATCATCCTAAATGTAAGGATATATTTGTTGAGTGTGTATTTATTTCAGCTCTTTGTAGTCTGCTGCTGTTATTCAGCTGGAAGGTGCTGTGATCTGTGAGGACTGAACTCCCCAAAAAATCTCAGTGAAACTGATGAGAGATCTCGTGCATTGACCATAGAAACCAGGGGAAAAGGCTGTGAGCTGGAAAGGAGCAAAGCCCTTTTTGTCTCACAGCTGCCTGACAATGAGTGCACTGGGGAGACAATGTTTTGGCATGAGGGAGTGGAGAATTTGCGCTTAGTTTTTTAGGGTTTTGTTGTTCATTAACAATAAAGTAAATCCGATCACATTAAGGATATATTTGAGATGCTTTTCAGACAGGTAAAAATGTATTTTAGTCAGGTAAAGATGTATGCATTTTCAAGAGAAAATAGAGCATTGTTCAACATCTGTGAAGGACAGAAGAAGCACATAGCTCACTCAGAGGTAATCTTTGTCATTGCCAGAGCTTTTTTCCATCCCTGAGGAAGGGTTTGAAACCAGACCTGACAATGTCTCTTTCACAGATTGTATCTTAGCAATGGTATCAATACGAGTCAAGCTCTGTTTTATGTGAAGTAGTCTTTATATAAAGTAGTTTTCACTTTCAAGTTTATTTTCCTTACTCTCAGTCTCACAATTCAGAGCAGAATAGTGTTTAATTTAGGCAGCTGGAGGCTGAAATCTCAAGACTTTCCAAAGTTTGGATAGACTTCTGTGCAAAATACTTCCAAATCAGAGCTACGGAGGTATCTCTCTCTTGACATTTTAAGATCCTTGAATCTGTCATGATCCAAAAGCAATATGATGTTTCATTTAATGGTAACCACAGTTATTTTTGGACAACAAAATGATATTGAGCTTTGAGAGCTAACCCCTCAAATAAAGCCACATTTGCCTGTAGGTGCTGGTGGCAAGCATTGAGTCTGGCTTGTCTGTACCAATTTGTTGGGCTGCATCACCTCTAGTTTTTGTGATGCTTTGGGAGAGATGGCTTATTTCTAGGTGTAGCATAAAATATACATAAATTCCTAGAGGACAGCTATGCCTAAAACTAGAAATCACTCTAGAAATCAGTGGACATCAGAGTAATCTAATTGTTTTCCTTCATAGTCCCCTTGCTGGGTTTTGTTCCGGAGAAGTGACTGTATTAGGGGTTGGTTCATCTCTCCCACTGCCTCTGGATGCCTGTAAGGGTGCAGGAGCTTTCAGGCTGTGAGAAGAGTGGGCTTCTTGTCACACCTTAGCCTAGCCTAAAAATAAAAATAAAACGTAATAGTGGTTTCCTCCAAGGAGATGTACTTTCCTTAACTGGTAAAAGATGCCTCGAATGCACAGGGCTGGAGGCAGGCAGACTCCTCTGAGCAAAAATTGATCAGACTTTCAATAACTTTCTGTTAAATAAATGAAGGTTTGGATTAGGAGGAAGGGTTTTGAGACCTCAAGTGCTATTACAAATTTTCCAAATGAATACTTTTGGGCGAGTGAGGATTATTATCAAGTATTCAGTTGCAATATGGAGTGATTTAGTATATCAAGTGCTGGTTTCCTCATGGTGCAGGAACTGGCACGGGATCTTAAGCAAAGGCAGTCAAGTGTTCCCTTCTAGTCCAGTCCTCATTACAAAAATGCCAAATAAATAGACATGATTTGCTCAGAAATCAAGAAGCACAAAAGTCAAGCTAACACTGACTGCATTACATCCTTTCACTACACTTTTGAAGCCAGTGGTGTGAAAAAGGGTTTTATTATACAGATGTTTCCACTGTGGCTTGATAAGAGGGGAAATGTAGCATTTATTTATACTGCTGTCAAGTTCAGACTTCCTAATTTTGGTAGTCTATTTGTAAAGGCTGAAGTCAGAGAATCCAGCTAACAGAATTAACTTCCATTTTACAGCCTTGTAGCATTCAAAAAAAAAAATGGTTTAACAAAAATATAGGGAGCTCTCTAGGTATTTCCTATAGTATAACAGTTTGTTGTATTTCTTTTAGACATCTCTGTATGGGAGCAGTCTGCCCTGAGAATTGTAGGATAAAATCATACAATATATTTTAAGGCAGTGAAAATGAAGATTTAAAAAATTAAAACCATAGGTATGCCAACGTGTGTGAGTTAAAGACTGTGGAGGCCAATCCTATAATGATTGCTTCAAAACACTAAGAAGAATTTATTTTGGATGGCATTTTAGGGTGATATTTACAGAGAAAACAGCTGGAATTTTTAACTCCTAGAAATGCATTTTTATGTAGCAATCATCTCTTTATTAATCAATTGGAAGAATGTGTCTGTAAAAGCCAGGTGGGAAGTGTGTGTGGTTTTTTTGGATAGAGGACTCTTTACCCTCCAGCTTCTGATTTCATAGTCACAAAAGTGACTTCTGCTCCTACTTTGCTCCTTCTGCATCTGTCCTTCCTGCTGCCTCATCTCACAGAGCTCTCTGCAGGATCACCCATAGACTCTTTATAGCCATATGCTGAATCCTTTGGGAGGTGACATTGTGAAAATAGAATGCATAGAGTTTTACCACCTTTGCTTGCTTTGATTGTGCCCTCAAGGTAAAGCACTAATTCCATACAGTTGTTTATTTAGAATTGTAAATAAGGAAACTTTAAATGCCCTTGTTTCATGCCTCTCTTATTCCTTACTCTTTTTCTATGTGCTTGATTGGATGTAAATTGGAAGAGGGGAGATACAGGCTGCAGATAAAAAAGAAATTCTTTATGGTGAGGATGGTGAGAGACTGGAAGAGGCTGCCCAGAGAAGTTGTGGATGTCCCTTCCCTGGAGGTGTTTGAGGCACTGAGCAGCCTGATCTAGTGGGAGGTGTCCCTGCCCATGGCAGGGGTGTTGGAACTAGATGATTCCATCCCAAACTATTCTGTGATTCTATGTATATTTTTTATTTCTTATCTGGATTTTAAATAGTTGTTAATGAATCAATTTATTGGACTGTGGGCTTTCTATTTTGTTGAATCTTTCCATATAGTACCTTACATTACATTTTTCACAAAAATTAAAATCTTAACTGCATTTATGACTGTTATTTTGTATAACTACTATTTTATTGAAAGAACAACTTGTATAGGTTGACAGAAGATGAATGTAGAGTAAGTAATGTAAAATGTATAATAGTTGTCATTGTGTGAATGCATTGAATCTGAGGTTTCTAGAGCCACTTTTAACTCACAGGTTTTATATATATTGCTTCTGTTTCTCAGTCTTTAGGAAAAGACTAGTTGAAACTTGCTCTGATGCACACAAAGTCAAGTCATAATATATAGAAAAATACATTTACTGTGATTTACATACCAGATTGTGCCATTTTGAAGTCTGCTTTATGCAAAAAAACAAGTGTAATGGAAATTAGAGACAGATGAAAGGCACTACTATGCAGGAAACCTTATCACATTTAAACTGACATATGTGGGAGAAAAAATTCCCATTTTAAGACTGCATATACATGTAGTAAAATACCACACTCACTCTTGAAATGATAGGAAGAAAGACTAATCAATTTGTGTGGTTCAGCTAAAGGGTCTAAATCAGCAATTAGCTGTAGAATTGACTGATGATCCTGGAGTTACCAGATGCAGAAATAGATGGAAACAGATGGAGTTACCTGCAGAAACCAGGCTTATGAAGATCTGCCACAGTTAGAAGTTTATATAAGATTGGTTTTTCTTTCCTTTTGATAGTTGTTTGCTTCCAAGTGGCTCCCTCAGATGCCAAGTTCACTCTAAACAGAGCAGGGGGAGGAGAGGGTGGGAGAGGAGATACACCAGTATCTTTTCTAATGTCTCATTGCCAACACTATTGCACCTGACATGATGAAATCATGGGCATGCTTGCAGTATCTGCTCTGATGTTGTTCTAAATTGTAATGTGTAATGAATAATCTCATAAACGATTGTCACTTCTGTTTTCACTCAAAATACCAACTTGTAGCAAAATAAATGGTATCGTTCTTTCTCATTCTGCATCTCAGATAAGTACTCAAAGTAAGCACCCTTAGAAGTTTTATGAACTGTCATGTAGTACAAGATACTCTTTGATTAATTTACATATTTATGTATTTGTTTATTTCACTGTAGGCAGAAAATTCAGCGCTGGCACTGGAAAATGAAAATCAGAGAGAACAGTATGAGAGGTGTCTTGATGAGGTAAGGTAGATAAAAAGGTTGTTCTTACCTGGTAGTATAATTAAATGAATAGAAATGAATCTCACCCTCTCCCTCAAGGTTGACATTGTTCTGCAATTTACTGGTATTACATCATTCTAATTAATTCCAAGAACATGTGTCTGGCAGTCATAGATAATGTTCTCCCTGACCTCTGCTGCACATCCTGTTTTGACCTCACCTCTTCCCCAAGAAGTTGATATCTTTGTGACCAATATTTGGAACTTTTTTTTTTTTGTTTCTTTGCTTTCATTTGGAGGAGAAAATGATTATTTATCTAGTGGAACACAGGTGGTGGTAGCTTCTTCCACTGAAGGTCCCCCAGCCTCCTGATGTAATCTCTTCTGTATCCAGGGAATTTAGTCTCTCTGCTCCCCTTAAGGGCTACACACAGAGCACTTTATGCTGGATTCTTACTAGCTCACTTATGCTTCTTGTCAGACCTTCCAGTTACAGTTACAATATCATTCACCCATCAGCTACTGTCTGAGTGCTCCAGCAATGCTGATCATTCCAGAATTGTCTCCTATCTTATATTGCTTGCAGTTTTCCCCATATATTGACTGGTGCATCCTTGTTCCTCTCATCCTGAATTAAAGCACTTCAGAGTAAGCATGAGCTTGAAATGTTTTAAGAGTTTTAATAGCTCAAAGGGCTGCTTAGAAGAAATCATTAATCCATTCTAATGCTTAGGGGCATTAGTAGTTAGCTGCCATGCAAACAAAACAAAAACTACACAACTTCTCAGCTGTACTTTTGAGAAAAGAGGGCATGAGTGGAAATCACACATAGCAGATGAGAGTTCATGTCTTCATACCAGCATTTGGAATTTTTAATCAGGATTTCATGGGTGGTAGATGAATTTTCATCATCAAATCCCCACTTTTGCCACTGTAGCCCATTTTTATCAGGGAGTTGAAGTAAAGCCCTTTCCATTATAGTGCCCTACTGGATTGTGCTTTGTCTTTTCTGTGGTGCTGGGTTACCAGCCAGAGCCTTATTCTGCATTGGCTTGAATCTCTGCATTCAGTGCACATATGAATGGTATTTGGGTATCTTGCTGATAAGGATGAAATTAGCATATAATTGCTTACTTTAGTTTAAATTACAGTTTAACTTAAAATTATTTTGTGATTGTCTTGGACAAAATCTGCCTACAGAACTAATTCCGGAAACGAGTAAAGCATCATAACTATTCATTTCAGCTAAATATTCTATACAGATTTTAAGGACAGAGGATGTGATTTTATTGTGTTTGCATTAACACTGTGATATCTCATCCAGGGTTGTGTTTTTTACATGCTGTTGCAGTCCAAAGAGCAAATAATTATATCAGACTATGCTTTAAACTTCATTATCTTCAACATTACATCAGCTGTTTTCATTTCTTCCATATTATCACAGCTGTATTCATCTTCTCCCACTGTGTCAAATTTTTCAGGAGAAAGTGTTTCTCAACACCTGTAGTTTTGTGCTTCCCTGCTTTATTTTTTGTTTGTTTATCTTCCTCTTTTTGTCTTGGATTCTGTGTGCAGTGACCTGTCTTGTCCTTCTTCAGACTTGGTATCACTTTTTTATTCTCCTTTTCCTTTCAGCCCCAACAATGCTTTGACAGTCAGACTGCAGCCAGCATTATTTTAGCTGAAACAAACTTGGACCTAATCCTTTCTGATCACTGAGGTGAAGTTGTTGCCAATGACTCAAGCAACAAAACCATATTTAATAATTGAAGGCTCAGCAGGAGTCCTAGGTTAGCAGCACCTCAGTTTATTCCTGAGGAGCTTCACAAAAAAATGCACATTTTCACCCTACTTTGTTATAGCAACAGTAAAGAAAATAGAAAATGATACACAGATATAATTAATAAATAACCCAATCAGTGATTCTGAGAACCTTCACTTACAACCAGAATCTTATGAGCATGTGTTGTATGTGGCAAAGTCCTTTCCAAATAGGAATTTATAGGAGAGGCTTCAAGAAAATAAAATATATATTATATATATTTGAAAACATTTATTTTTTCCTTTAAGAGTTAAAGTCTGCTGCTTCCTTGTCCTTAACCTCACATATACCAGACTTGAAGATGAAAATCTCTTCAGACCTCCCCCAGTTTGTCTTTCAGGACTTTTTCAACAGTTTTTAGGACCAAACATGTCCTCTGCAACTATGTACTTATTTGTGCTGCAGCCACATGTTGCCCCAGGAAGACCTGATGGGTTTAAAGGGAGGAACACACACGTTCTGAGAACACAAAGTGGTAGTGATCACACCCAGAGCTGTGACAGTTCAGCCTGCCATCAAAAAGCTTAAGTGCTTATTAAAACCATTCTTTTAATTTTACCTCTGCAGGCAATTAGTTCTAAGTACATTGAACTTCTCCTGCACTGATACACAAGGAGCACTTACCTCCAAAGCTAATATCTACCCGTTCTGGTTAGTTACATGTGTGAGATGCTTGAGGTGATGAAGGTTGGGAAGATCATTTGATAATTATTGAGAGAAGGCTGCTGTCTTTCACTCATCACTGAGCAATCTGAGATTGCAGCTTCTTTCCCCTGGGCACAAGCAAACTCTTCTCAGAGCACTAAAGCACCAATTAATCTGTTCACCCTGCCAGTAGTGTCCCTGCTTGGTCCCTCAGGCCTCTCCAGCAGTGTGATAAGGACACTTCTGTGCTCTGTCAACATTCTGCTGAGATCTTGGTGGCCATTTAGTTGTGTATGAAGAGAGTAAAAATAGCCACTATGGCTTTCCTGTCAGTGTCTCACAGAGAAGTAACAGCTAAGTTTTGTAATAGATGGCTGTCATTGTTTTCTCTCTGGTTTTATGAATTATTTTTACACTCCTTTATAAAATATCCTACATTTACTATTGTATGAGTACTTGCATCTTGGCTTTAAAAGTTTTGCCCTGTATTCATTTTCATGGAAAAATTCAAGGAAACTGAAATGTTCAGAAGAATATGGGTAAATCTGTAGTATGATTTATGAATTTTAATTAATTATTGACATGCATATACACATGGACTTATGTTGTACACATAAACATACACATCACATGTACATATACCTATAAATATGGACATACAGATAAACAACTTTAGAACAGGATTTGGAAGAAGCTGTCATTCAAATAGTCCTTGATAAATAAGAAAAGATTTCATAAGTGTATGCATCTGTCTCTGAAGAATTTAATACAAAACCCAGGATTGTTGTGTTTTACCTCTGGGGGTTTGAGGTTAACATGTTTAATCCTAGTTTCATATCCTGGAGTTCAGCTGTCAATTTATAGGTAAGTGGTAATGTCATGTTTATTCACATCCCTGTGCCAGCTGAGATTGCTGTCAGCCTTCTCTATACTTACACTCAGGAAACTGTGCAACTTAGGGTAGAAAATGGTTTTGCTGTTTTAAGAATTAGCTAATAAAAAAAATCATATATAAAAGGCATCAGAATTTTTTTAAGATTTAAATTAAATAGAAAACCTTTCATTTTGTTAGATTTGAAATATCTTTGTGCATATGAAAGCAGGCATTAAAGGCAGCTGTGTAAAATCTTAGCATGTGTGAAAGTAATAATAGATGTTGCAGTAGGGTCTCTCTTCCCTGATTCATTCTTTTATACCTTTTTTATTAAGACCACTGTATAAGATGTGTATGTAAACATAACTGTGAAAGTGATGTTAGATCTTTTATCTCTTTTATGGCAATCCACAAAAGGAAGCCTCACCTGAAGATCTAATTCATTAAAGTTCACTTGAAAGGCAGGCAGTCTGAGGGCAAGTAGTGTCATCCAATACATAATAGCAGTCCAAGGAAGCATCCATATCTATTCTGTTCCTTGTTTAACCTGGTTTAACTGCACGAACAACACATCCTGTAAAGTTACAGCCTGATTTTTACCAGGATAGAGCCAAAGTTCTGCCTCATGTCAGTGGGAAGTTTACATATTCTGCATCTCAAAAGCCTGTGCCTTCAGTGGTGTCACTTTCCATATCTTCCAGTAGTTGTGATTATCAGTTTTGTAGTGCTGGCTTAATGTTCTTCATCCATATCCGTGGTGTCCCTTGACAACTGAAAGTAAAAATTAAGTAGGTCTGCTAGCTTAGCAGTTTATTTCCATCTGGACACTAGTGCTGCTCTAGGAGTGGAATTGCAGCCTCATTTGAAATGCAGAAGTTTGGATATGATTCCACTTATTGGCTCCTAAATTAATTTTAGTAACTGCAGAACATTTCACTGAAGGCTTTCCACCCCTGCTCCTGCTGGAAACCAAGAACACCGACCTGAAATTCTTTGAACAGTAATAGCTCTCTTACTGAAATCTATGGCAGCTATAGTTCTCTGGCAGGTACTTTCATTTAGATACCTAATTTCATACATTCAGTGTTGGAAAATTTGTCACATATGCATTGGCAAGTTCAATTTCTTCCCATTTGGAAGATTATGCTTTTTGCACTCCTCTGTGCAATATCTAAAGCTAGAGGAGTAATTTTGTAGGCAATTCTGTTGTGAGTGACTTGTGTACACTTCAAAGAACCTATTAGTTCTTCCTTGGTAAAGTAACCCCATGCCAGAAAGTAAGGAAATAATGTATTCAGTGTGGTTTGTTCAATTTTCAGGTAGAGTAAACACAGATGTTAAAAGTACATGCCAGCAGGAACAGTCAGGTGTAGATCCTGAAACCTGTAAGGCAAGGCACATGGTTTTTCAAAGCTGTAACATATTTACTCCTGTTGGTTATTACTGTTCTGTTATTAGTCTGTGTCTTCTGTTAAATCATGTATAGAGCTATTTTATAAGACCATTGTTCCATGGGCTGCCTTAAGTTTGGGACCAGTTTGGAGAAAAAAAATCGATCTTGGACAATTTTATGAGGGTATGAATCAAATGTAACTTTTGGATCTAAGAACTGAATTATTTACAGAAACGAATTGGCTTCAACTCTTTCAAATGAGTTCACACATGGGGATGTGGAGTTTCTTCTTACTTGCAGCAACTTAAAGAAAAATCAAAGTAGATTTGGTGATAGAATCATAGAATTTCTTTCTAATGTCAAGTCTAAATCTACCCCCTTCCAGTTTACATCCGTTGTTTCTGGTCCTCCCATCAGATATCTTTACTCTTGATTTCTAAAATCCAAAACTAAACCAGAAGTGATAACTACTGCCTCATTTTGCAACCTCTGGTTGCTCTGCCTAAATGCAAGAGCAAAAATATAGGCAAACACATTATGTGAGAACATGTGCATATCTAGTTTTAAATTACATTAGGAATGAAATATATGAGTTAGACAGCAGCAGCAGAAAGCCCTGTCTCAGTTCCTCTCCCTTGCCTCTATGCCTGCTTGTAAATATAAATTAGAAAAGGTGTATGAAATAAATAACTTCAAAGAATTCCTTCTTGACTGTATAGTTCTACTAATCAATGGTGTGTAATCTCATTGAAGTCAATTATGCTGTGTGCTGGGAAAGTCTTCCAACCACATTCTGATGACAGTAGGTGCTTTAATCTTCTGTGGTACTTTATGGTTCCTGCTTATCATGATAAATGGACCACTTTGTCAATACTGAATCAAGAAACAATTAAACTTCATGAAAACCTGGTAAAAATCAGGTTTGCTGAATCTGAGTGCAGTCAATCCATGGGAATGCACATCAGTTGTATTTAAAACTCTGAAGTCTGATGTAGTCCAAAGAAGAGATGACAGAAGTTAGCCAAATGTCCATCATGTCAGACTGCAATTGGTGTGATACATTTATAATCAGGAGTAACACGAAAGTACTCAGGAGGGACCTCATAGTAGCTTTTCAGTACCTGAAGGGGGTCTACAGAAAGACTTTTTAATAGGATATGTGATGGCAGGACTTGGAATAATTGAAAGAAAGTAGATTCAGGCTGCATATAAGAAAGAAATTCATTATGGTGAGGGTGGTGAAACACTGGAAGAGGTTGCCCAGAGAGGTTGTGGATGCCCCCTCTCTCCCTGGAGGTGTTTGAGGCACTGAACAACCTGGTCTAGTGGGAGGTGTCCCTGCTTATGGCAGGGGGGTTGGAACTCGATGATCTTTAAGGTCCCTTCCAACCCAAACTATTTTATGATTCTATGATTTCATGCTTTCTTACTAGTAGTATCTGATAAAAAAACTCATGAATAATGGAAATGGTAGAATTAATGGTGGTTGTAGATGGAAAGTGAAGTTTAAAGCCACAAAAAAGCCTTTGTTACATATAAATATACAAGACAACACACTTAACCTATTTTATTTATTTGTTTCAGGTAGCTAATCAAGTTGTTCAGGCTCTCCTTACTCAAAAGGTAAGAAGTGTTTTGCGTGTTCATTGTAACATAAAGATTGCAGATGTTCATCACACATTTGAGGTCTATATTCTTATACATTATGCATTTTTTAAATGATGTTCACACATTTAATTACCAAGACTGACAAATGTCAGGCCCCAAATCAAGTTTTTTCTAATCCCAGTGAACAAAAGTGAATGAAGGGAATAAAAATCTATAGAACTGCACATCTTTAAGGCTTGATCATATAGGACCTACATAAAATTTTACTGTATACCTATATTTAGACAGTAGCAACTGAAAATCCTTCCTCCACAGAATGATTTTTCCATTCCCTGTCCATAAGGAGCTATGTTGGTCCCACAGTCCATTCCTGTGGAATGTAAAAGAGATAATTACAGTGCATGTTCACACTCCACATGGTTGGGTACAAAGTGTGGTTGTTTGAGATAGAACCTAGTGGGAGGAGTAAAATCCAAAATTATCTTCCTAAAATGATGAAGTGAGCAGGAAAAAATTAAAATGGAGTTCAACAGAAATATAAATCAAGGAAATACATATAAGCACAAATAGCTGCTTAATGTGGGAGGGGCATAACTGTTAGGACAATGCCACAAAAAAGTTGTCTTTGAGTGGAAGGTGATTTCATGTCACCTTGTTGTCCATTGCAGAGCCACAAAAGTGATTAAGGGATTGGAGCATCTCCCTTCTGAGGAGACGCTGAGGGAGCTGGGTCTCTTTAGCTTGGAGGAGTCTGAGGGGTGGCCTCGTTCACATTTATAAATATGGAAAGGGAGAGTGTCAGGAGGATGGAGCCAGGCTCTTCTGAGTGACCTCCGGTGATAGGACAAGGGGCAGTGGGTGCAAACTGGAGCACAGGAGGTTCCACATAAACATGAGAAAAATATTTTTCCTGGTAAGGATGACAGAACAGTGGCACAGGCTGCCCTGTGAGGTTGTGGAGTCTCCTTCTCTGGAGACATTCAAACTCTGCCTGAACACATTCCTGTGTGACCTGGTCTGGGTGTTCCTGCCTCAGCAGAGAGATTGAACTAGATGATCTCTCAAGGTCCCTTCCAATCCTGACATTCTGTGATTCTGTGAAAGATTTATAATAATAAGCTGTGGACCCTTCAGTTTTCATTAAAGGATCCTTTGTGATATCTAGACCACTTTGATGGCTTTATTAAAAGGCTTTGTATCATTTAGCTTTAAAGAGACAAGTTTGAAAAAGACATAAAAACAGTCTTTTGTTGATTATACTGCAAAGGAGAATAGAAATGGTTTTGTCTACACTGAATGACAAAACAAGAAATAATATTCTTAAAATGCAGCAAGAACCACCAAGTTATAATAATCAAAAAACTCTGACACATGACGTGAAGCTTCCTAGATGCAAATATAGTTGAGGACTGGCTCCAAAGCCCCTGTCATGGACAACATTCAGAACAGCAGGTACCAATGCCATCAGGGCAGGCAGGATGCTGAGCACCAAGCATCAGTGTCAGGTCTGGAGGTGGTGATGAGGGTCAGCCTTGGTTCTGTGTTTGCTGGGTACATCCATGGTTTGAGTATGGGTATGGGTGTAGCTGCTTCATGACTCAGAGGTGAGCAAGATGATCTTGAACTTGTGAGATTTAAAGCCCTAAATGTGGGGAGTGTGCCCTCACAGAATAGAAAAACACTGTACCCATAGCCATCTGCACCAAAGTCAGTGGTAAGTAGGCATGAAATTAGCATTTGACTATCTCCACAACAAGGAGAAGGCTGGGTATCCTTCTCACTTCCTTTCTGGGCAGATTTTTTAATGAATCAATTTTATCACAATTTTTCATAAATTATTTTTTTTAATCAATTTTATGCACAAGGAGATGTTCTGACCCTATTCAGGCCTTTGGATATCCTGTCTTGAAGCTAGTGTTGTCTAGGGGACCTGTGTGTGAGTGATGCAAGACTCTGGAGGGTGCAGTTGCCCATTATACAGATAACAAATTTCTACAGTACAAGCTAGCATCAAGAATCCAGAAATAAAAATGTTCCCTAAATCTCTCTGCCTGACAGCTGTGGCCACAAAGCAACCATCCAGCTGTTAACACAGGTTAGGGTTGAAAGTTTCATTGTTCAATCCCGTAGGGTTTTGATGCACAAGGAAGCCCATTATCTGGGAGAGGGATATTGCCTCCCAGCTATTGGAAGTGTTGGAGCTTGGAGGTGATTTGTGCAAACCACAACATATGGGGAAGCTCACACTGTTGCTGTCTGTGCTGTGCTGCTTTTCCTCTGCTCTGTATACACATATGCTCTATGGGCTGTGTAGCATCAAGAGAACTGCAGTCTGCAGAGCTGTTGCTGTAACACCTTTTAGAAACATAACTTCATCTATTTCTAAAAAAAAAAAATCCCAAATCTGTGTTTCAATGCAACTGAAATGGAAATGGAGGCACTTTCCATATTAACATACACAAAAAATCTCTTGTAACATAAAATCATATGTGAGTAAATGTTTGCCAGAGGGTTATTCTCAATGTATTAACCTTTGTTGTGGGAATACAGTGGTTTCCTAAATAAAGACAGGAGCTTCCTGAGTCCCTTTACAAAGCTGTTGAGATTTGGGTAATTACACGATTTCTCAGTGATAGAATCGTAGAATGGTTTTGGTTGGAAGGGACCTTAAAGATCATCTAATCCCAACCTCCCTGCCACAGGCAGGGACATCTCCCACTAGACCAGGTTGCTCAGAGGAACAAAGGCATTCATAGAGTTACAATAAAACCAGATTGGAATACATTTAATAAAGTAACTCACTTAGTATTGATGGAATTTAACAGCTGCTTACCTATTATTGAGTAACAGCAGCTAATTTAATATCCATAGAAAGAGGAAAGAGAGTATTTTTTAAATGGTTATGAATATTACCTGCTACAGTGCTCCTGACACCATTCATACAAGTCCCTTTATAAGAAAGGACAGGAGCACAATAGCATACAATAAAGAGGAAATTGGTCTCCACACCATTCCCAAATAGGTAGATACTGGAATCCAAACTGTAAGTAGTAAACAGATAAATCTGCTGTCGTGCAGCTAAGCAGTAAGACAGAGTCAGCCATGGCACAGTGAGATAACATACCTCTGGGACATGGTGAGGCATGAAGAAAAGCTAAGAGCTTTCAGAACGTGGAGAAGAGTGATTCTGTACAGTAACACACACTGCGTGGGCTTTGCTGTGGATTTCAAATTGTCCCTCAAGGACTAATTTTTGTTTAAATTAAGTACATGCTGTAATGTAATGAATAAAGCACCGTGTACTCACCAGGATGTGGAGAGATGGTGATTCCACCGAGAGATCCTGGTGACACAAATGGAGTGAGCAAAGCCTGAGTGATTTATCAATGTCACTGAAACCTTGAAATGGAATTATAGTCTTAAATGTGCACTTTTCAAGTACATAATGTGTTGCAATTCATACAGAATTTCTCTAATATGAGAAGAGGTTTTTGGGTTTTTTTATTGTGACTATGGGTAAATTACAGTAAATTGAGATTTGTGCTGAATTAGCCACACAGCAAAATTTCATAATTCCTTGCAGCAAAATTGCACGGATTTTTTAGCACTTACTAATAGAAAATTTTACCCCTGGGAAATTTAAAAATTCAGGAAAACAACAAAATAATTTGAGAGAAATCTGTGTGCTCTGGTGTTTATGGGAAGCATCTGTTCTTCCTCCTTCCACCCAAAGACCTCTTGTTCCACATGAGGTGATAGAAGTGCTGAAAATCTTGGTGTTTTTTATTATTTATTTTTTCTGTGGAAAACCTGGATCAGCAATTTGAAATTTAATCTCTGCTGCTTAATGAATTTTTTTTGTGTTCTGTGTTCTGCTTTTTCCATATTGCCCTCCTCCACAGGAGGCTATTCAAGAGAATATGGTTTTACTCTGGGTACTGTATGAAAGTTACTTCTCCTTCATTTTCATCAATGAGATAAAGAAAAAGTGAATTAAATGTTAAAACAGATGGAGCAACTTTAGAGGAAAAGCAACTTATTTCTGGAACTTCTAATGAGGACATTGAATCCCAGTTTGGAGAAGAGGAAGTCTCATTCTGAAGAGAAAAATTAAGAATAGAAAGTTGCTCAGATATTACTATAGTGAGACTATAGGAATACCCTAGGTATTTGAGAGATTGCTGCCTTAATTGCTGGTTATTTTGCTCACAGGAGAGGAGTTATATACTTCAGACATTTGGTATTAATTGGCAATTTTGAGATTCCAGTTCTCTGAATTCAGATTTTGTCTTACCAGAGTAACTCCTGCCTTAAAGTACCTCATTTCTCCTCTTGACATGTATGGCATTACCATTGGCATGGTTTAGAGTATCTGGGTGGGTAGTCTACTCTATTGGATTTCACTTTCTGTAGAAAAAATTTGAAACCTCTCCTGTGAAGACATGCTGAGAGATTTAGGGTTGTTCTGCCACAAGAAGAAAATTCTATAGGGAGACCTTAAAGGGATCTTTCAGGACCTGAAGGGGGACTACAAGATGGAAAGGGAATTTTTGCAGAGGTGTGTAGCAATGGGACAAGGGAAGAATGGTTTTAAACTGTAGGAGGAGAAATGTATTTTAGATAATAGGAAGAGATTCTTTACTCTGATGGTGGTGAGACACTGGAACAGGTTGATCAGGGAAACTGTGGATGCTCCATTCCTGGAGCTGTTTAAGGGCAAGCTTTGAGCAACCTGGTCCAGTGGGAGATGTCCCTGGCCAGGACATAGGGCTTGGACCAGGGGATCTTTGATGTCCCTTCCAACCTAAACTGTTTTATGATTCTATGAAATGTAAATCTTATAATTTTAAACCAGCAAGGTAGTCAGGTTTTGAGCAGAAGCATTGCTAAGATTTTTTTTTAGTTTTTTTTTTTTTTACATTATCAGTGTCTGAGAATCATTGTTCTGTTTCAGTGCACTTAGTAGTGTTGAAATGTTAAACATCAATTTTGTAACAGCTAAGGCTCTGTTTTAAATTATCTGGTTATTTATGCAAGACAGATAATGATGGGTGTTCATGGTTGTAGTTTTCTAATAGAGACTGCCTTGTGAATGAGCAGAGATAAGAGGTTTCACTGAGAGAATTCAAAGCTTTAGGGCTTTATGAAAGATCAGACTTGAGATTTTTAGGGGTTGTGTTGGAAGACTTAAGCAATTTTACTTGAACAGCTATTTGACAGCTACCTACAACTAATATGAAGAGAAACTAACTGCATTCATTGAGTAGCATCACACAATGATACATGCACATGCATAAAAAGATGCTTATGATTTTTTGTAAGTCTCAAGATGAGCTAATTTTATTGTGCACTCACCTCTTGTAACTTTAGTGCTGGATGTGGTGGAGACTAGAGCAACTGTAGACAATAATTCAAGGTTTCCTTGAATTAAGTTTCCTTCTCTGAGTTGTTTTCTCATAAGGCTGTGTCATCATGTTGGCAATGGTATTAACAGGAAGCATGTGGGGATCTGCAGCCCTGTTTCTCCAACTTCATATGGTAAAAAGTAGTATCCGCAAGGCAGGGCAACACCATCCTAAATTTGAAGGAATATGGAAAATCATTTTGGAGGTTTTTAATTTTTTTTCCAATAAAGCTATTTATGGATGCAGCTTGTTAGTCTTTACCTGTACCACAGGACAACAACTGTCCTAAATTTGAAGGAATATGGAAAATCATTTTGGAGGTTTTTAATTTTTTTTCCAATAAAGCTATTTATGGATGCAGCTTGTTAGTCTTTACCTGTAATCTTCATTAGGAGATCACTATTCCCAATTTTGGAAGCTCTCACACCTCAAAATCATAGAATCATAGAATAGTTTGGGTTGGAAGGGACCTTAAAGATCATTGAGTTCCAAACCCCCTCCCACTAGATCAGGCTGCTCAGTGCCTTGTCCAGCCTGGCCTTTAACACCTCTAGGGAGGGGGCATCCACAGCCTCTCTGGGCAGCCTCTTCTGGTGTTTCACTGCCCTCACTGTAAAGAATTCCTTTCTTATCTCCAGCCTAAATCTATCCCCTTACAATTTACATCCATTATTCCTAGTCCTGACATCCTGTACCCTATTAAAAAGTCCTACCTCAGCCTTTGCGTAGCCCCCTTCAGGTATTGAGAAGCCACTATGAGGTCCCCCCCTGAGCCTTCTCTTTTCCAGGCTGAACAACCCCAACTCCTTCAGCCTGTCCTCACAAGGCAGTTGCTCCAGCCCTTACTCACAGGACAACTGCAGTTTGTGCTGGAAGTTTGAGATTGTAATATTTTGTTCTCTCTCCAAAATCCTCTTTCTGATGGAGTCCTTTATTCCTTCTAGAATCCAGGAAAACGAGATCTTACATTGAACATAGGTATTTGCTGTATCTGAAAGGCATTAATGGCTTCTTCATTATGAGCTTGACTCAGCATTCTCTAAAAGACCTGGCTCTTTCAGTTTTGACAGTAATGCCTTAATATGTGGAGGTTTTAGACTCCATCTCTGCTTCTAATGGCCCCTATTAGGGCTTTTTACAATCTCTGCTTGGAAATGTCAGGCAAGATCATAACACCACCTGTCTGGGGCACCATCTTACCATGGCTGAGCCAGCTCCACAGTGACAAGTTACAGTGAGGAAAATAAAGAGACCATCCACAATTTGCCAGCTAGCAATGCTGCCTTGGTTATTACTGAAAAAGCAAAGAAGGGATCAGACATCAGAAGAATACCTTGATGAACAGTGCCACTTTGGGCTTTTTATTGGTTTGCTAAGGTTTTATGCTTAGAATATTCATATCCTAATTGCTGCCTTCTGCTTTGTGTCAGTTGGAAAGTGAAGCATGTTACAAGTAAAGGCACTTTTTGTTCTAATAGAAAACTCCAAAAGGATGTTTCAGGTAACTGCTGTCTCTCATTGTAATGTTATCCTGGAATGATCAAACAACCAGAGAAAGTGAAGTAGCACATTTTCCTGATTTTTGTTTTTTACTATTTTAAAGTTGTGTGTGTGCTTCTTCTCAGTGTTTGACATTACTTAGAGCTTTATAAGTGCTTCTGTTAGCTGCTTTCTAATCCTTGTAATTACCTTTCTGCTGCAGGATCTGAGGGAGGAATGTATAAAGCTGAAAACCAGAGTGTTTGATTTGGAACAACAGAATCGAACATTAAGTGTGCTTTTCCAGCAGAGAGTCAAACCAGCTTCTGACCTCCTTCTTCAGGTAAGAAGTGGTCTTTGCAGAAAGAAAGCTGTAAGCTATATAGGTCTCACAATCCTAAAATACTTTTGTTCTTTTTAAGGTCATGTTAATACGAAGGAACTGACAATTGATAGATTTAATATATTAGAATTTGTGTTGTCTGATACCATTGAAACTGAAAGTGTGTGCCTGTGAGCTCTGACTCCATACTCTGTGCAGATGTGGAGAAAGGAGCACACCTGCAGAGTAACTTACCTTTTTGGTTCTTCTTCACTATGATAAATGGACTGATATGGGTTCATTATCCCTCTGCAGGGGCTCAGATTCCTTAACGTTCTGCTTGATGGTGAAGAGTGTAATTTCCTGTGAGAAGACAGCCCATTTATTTAACTTTTGTCATATGTGTTACAAGGACTTGCTTAAATCTTCACAGTCTTAGGAGTGATTTTTTTTTTTCCAAAATTTTATGGGAGGATGTAGATGAGAAACCAGTCAACCCATCTCCTATTCATTTGCTGTTCTGTAATAGTAAGAGACGTTTCAATATCCATTTTCATTTGGCAAAGTCCATGATTGTGAATGAGCCCGTTGCTTTGTCATCCTATTGTAGAGGTAGAATTGCTTTGCAGAACTTCAGACAAATCTGACCATGAGCTGGTAGAACAGTAAATGTGGAATGATTAAAACTCTGCTGATTTCAAGCAATAGTGTGAGTTGTGGCTTTAACAATACATGTTACTGCTTCTTAGAGAAATTAGTTCTGGAGAAGAAATTTCAATCATGTCAACTGGGTAAGTGATATCAGACGTGTATCTTATTGAAGTCCTCTTGTTTCTGTGCATCTGTATCACAGAGCAATATTTGGCCCTTGCACTGTTGCTCTACAACTAGAGGTTCATAAGTCTCATCAGCTTGGGCTATTTATTGAGGAAACATGGTCTGCTCATCACTTAAAGGCAAGGTGAGGGCAAACAGGTGTACTTTGCTTGTGCTTTGAGTTTCACAGTAAGAGAGTGGTGCCAGGTCACCATCAGAAGGACCTGGGTTCCTGTGTTATCCTCAGGTTCTTGTTGTGCCTCTTGATTTTGTATTGATTTAGTATCAGCAGGTAAGGACCTTCTCTCTTCTGATTCCTTCTTCCTTGCTCCTTGCTTTCCTTCCTGTTTCTTCATCCTTCATAGACTCCTTCATAGATAGGACTGATTTCTCTGTAACCATTTTAGTATATATAGGGATAACTTGCACAGATGTCATTCACATGGCACATTCTCTGTTGTAGGCTTGCTGCTTCTTCCCAATTCCTTGTGTGGCAACAACAAAGTGAGGTTATTCTGGGAATGTTACAGAAGTGGTAGATAGCATCTGAGAAGTGAGATCAGTGCTTTGAATTACATTCCTTGGAACTGGATTGTGTCACTGCTGTGAAAGGAGTTGAAAGAGATGAGCCTGCATCAATGAAAGAACCAAAGGATTTTGCTGGTTTTCCTGAGGGATTCTAACTATTTTCAATCCTTGTTCCTTCACTCTTTGGCAGGAACTAATTTTTGTTTCCCCGTTTTCACTTTCTTTGTCTTTATTGGATGAAGTAAAAAGAGAATTAAGATAATTTCCCAAGTCCCTGTCTCCCAGACAGCAGCAAAATTTGCTGTTATGTCACTGCCTTGCTGACAACAGATTTTAACCCCCCTGGGGATAAAAAAGGCAAAGAACAAGTTGCAATGTACATCAGAAAATGAAGAGCTTCTGTTAAAGCACCTCATATGTCATTTTTACCAAAAAAACCCCAGTAAGTCTGTTTTCAGAGATTTATTTAACTAATAGTTTTACTACAAACTTGCACAAATTTTTACCTGGTTATCTTGCAGCCTGAGATGTGAAGTCTGAAGAAGGGTGTTTCCTCAGGACTGAAATCAGGCAGATGTTGTGTGTTAGCACAGAATTGAAGCACAGTTTAGATTATGCCTTTTGAAAATGCATACATCCCCAATTTAGCACATCAGCTACTTATTGAGTACTTATAACTCTACAGAGGAGTACCTGGTATATGGTTAAGGACTTTTCTGTTAAATCATGACCCTAATCAGAGATTGGGCAAATATTGCTAATGAGGAGCTGTATGAGGTATTAATTTGATCTTTCCTGTCTGATATAATGTAGTTCCAATTTCATTTATCTGCTGATCTCACCCTAGGAGCATTCACACTCAGTGCAATGAAAAATCTTGAAGAATGTTGCAAAAGAAGGTATTTGCTAAAACTAAATGCTATTTATTACTTTATCTGATATCAGCTTCTGTGATTTCATTCTGTATTAAGATAAAATCTTGTACTGGAGAGTACTCTTACTTTTAAACCATAAACATTCTTGACATCTTAGTTTTCAGAAACATAGGTTTCTTTAAAAAAAACCTCTAAACCAACTATTTTACTATTGCCCTAGGATTCTGTGTATTTAAGTAAATAATACATGATCCAGGTGTTGTTTTCTTCATTTTTTCCACTTTTTTTTCAATGAAAAGATTGTTTCTGATGTTCTGAATTTGACTGCAGAACAATGGCCCATGTACTCTACCTATTGCTGTGCTGTTTTTCCTCACACTTCTCATAGTGATCAAAAGAAAAACTTATTGCTACCGATTTATAGGAAAAAAAAATATCTTGGGAGGTTTTCATGCTTCAGGAATCCTTCACTGTAAAAAAAACCCTATTATTAAAAGTATTGCACTTCATGATTTACAAGAAATGTAAGCACCTGTGAAATCCAAGTTCCTAACAGTATTTTAAAAGAAATAGGCTTCTTTTCATGAAGCATCTGATTATGTTTATTGCCATATAATTCTTTGCTCCAAGAAATTTTGGTGTGCTTACTGCTTGTAGGGAGAGTGACACAGAGGATATGTCACTCCTGTCATGAAAAGATTAAGTAATGCTGATACAAAATACAAGGAGGTTTGTCACCTCTTCTCTTTTGCAGATGACTTTAAGAGCTGCCTATCTTTCTGGGGATATTCTTTCTAGCTGAAGGGTGTGCTTATACTGAGTTACTTTTTTGTCTTTATTTTATTCAGCCAATCTCTCTTCTTAAAATGAAAAAACCTTAGAAAAGTGTTTCTGTCTCAGCACCATCTGAGGGAGAGCAATAGTATTAGTTAAAAACTAGCACAGAAGAGTAACTTTTGCCCAAGCAGCCTTCATTTTCCCCAGTTAATGTGGTAGCTAAAAAGAGATTAAATTCTGCTTGTCATGCGAAGAGGAATTTGGGAAAATAAAACCAGGAACTCTGTTTTAGTCAGTGACGTTTTATTTCACCTGGCAATGAGGATAGAGTTGGGAATAATAGACTGAAGATTTAAAATTGGGTAGAGAGAGACTGGTTGGAGGTGAGGAGGGAAATTTGCAGAGGTGATGATTGCTGAAGAGATAAGATAAATCCAGAGAGGATACAAGAGTAGGAATAGGAAACCTTAGACAAAACTTAACAGTCCTGCTTTGCCATCTGTGATGTTGTGAGTGTCAGTATTACTGTATTTCTGTCTTCGCCTTCTTTTTTCTGAAGGATGCAGTGTTTTCTTCAAAGAAACTTTAAACTACTATAATCACATAATTACAGTTTTCCCATTTCTTAGGTATGCTGTCTCACAGACTTGTTTTAACTTGATCAGGTAAAGGATGCTCAGTCCTGAGACACAGATCTTTATCTTCTCGTTCCCCCTCCCTTTCTACTCCTATCAGAAGAGTAGGACTAATGACATTGAACCTGATTCTGGTATTACATCTCCTCCTTTTACAACAATGATGACTTGTATAAAGTTATAATTACTTTATATATAAAGTTACTGAGGATAACAGGGGTCAAGGTTTTCCTTCTTGTAGATGTAGCACTAATTTCTTTATATTATGTATCTTTATGTATATTCAACGTGTTTGTTAGATGTATACTTCCCAGCTGAATACTTTGCTTTCACCTTTCAGACAGAAGTTTGCCTTCTTTTTTTTCTTTACTAAAACAAGCAGGGAACCTTCAGTGAAATGTGTTAAAATGAGGCAAGTAGCAACGTTTATTGAGTTGATTTATTTTATTAAATAAGTAATAAAATTTTCATAGTTGGAAAAGTACAAAATAATATTGCAAATCGTAAGATTTACAGCATCTCTGATCTTAAACTGTATTTTCATTGTCATTTTATTTCCATCATAAAAATTCTACTTTATCAACTCCAGAACAAAGCAGGGAGGACTCTGGAAGCATCCATTTTCTCCTTGTGTTTCTCTGGCTAGATTAGTTTAATTTATTACTCATGGACCATCCATGCTGTTTAATTTTATGCTCAAATTTTTTCCAGGGTTCTACAGCACAGACCACTGAATTCTCAGAAGGTCAATTTAAATAAGAGCTACTTTGTTGTATCCCAACTGATACTAGCTCCTTTAATAACCTGACAACTATACCCTGACATATGAGATAAGAGTGGAGCTGTACATTCTTGGATGGAAACAGTTGTGCAGCTTAGCAGGAAGGGGTAAATTGCACCATTGACAGTATTATATATGGGAAGAAAAAGAGGACAGTTAATTGCCCTAATGCCTGACAAAATGAGATGGAGTATCTGGCTTTGGAGTCTAACCTCTGCTTCAGACATTGTTAGACATGGTGATGTCTGAATACAAAAGGTTAAAAGTCAAGTTTCAGTGCTTTGCAGCAATTTAAATACAAAAAATACTGTAGTGTTTTAGGAAGTATCTGAGGGCTTGAAATTAAAACACATCACATGCTGTTAGAAAAAGGTTTATCAGTAGTCCAAAGCATATCTAAATAACTGGATCATTATATGATCATCAGCAGCCTGATTCCCATTTATCAGAAGCCAGCTACTAGTCTTGGTTTTGCCTCCGGGCTCTTCAGAAAGCAGACAGACATGAGACCAAGATCAACCAATTGCACTTGAAGTTTTGAAACTTTAGCAGGTGACCTGCTTATTTTCGTAATTCATATTTGTTCCTTTGCATCCATCAGATTGTCAGGGAACTGTTACCTGCTTCTAAGTATGTGAAAAACAATTAGATTTCTGAATATGTAAATCACAGCTGTTATGTGTAGACCTCAAGCAATTTTGTGACATCCCTCAAGTGGAATGGCCAGGATGGCTTTACTTCTCCCTGAAGAGCTTGGGGAAATCCAATGTGCTCTTTCTTGACTAAGGAAACCATAAAACTTTCATTCTTAAAATAAAACACTTGCCAAAGTGTTTTACAGGGCATAAATCTAATTCAGGATCACAAATAAATTTGCTATAGACTGTGGTGTGATGTGTGAGCTGACAGGTAGGACGTTATCCCTCACAACATGTAAAACTAAAGCAAATAAAAGCAAATAAAGCAAAAAAGCACAGCTAAATGTGCAGTGGAGAACTATATTTTATTTTGTGGGAGTTTGATCAGCTGACCTGACTGGTTTGCTCCATCTCTTCTTATCAGACTGTTGTCCCTTATTTCAGCACCTCAATTCTTACCAATTTGCTCTCAAACAAAAAGATGTTAATGTAAGCTCACTAGTGCTGTAGTTCTGATGAGAATGAGAATGATTCTAAAAGAAAATTACCCTAACTGCTAAAATTTCTAATGGCCGAGTACTTTAAGTAGCCTTGAGAAGTTCTAAAGAAAAGCACTGAAAGGCTTCCATATCTACACAAACATGACATTTTGTGGCACAGTTTTAAATATATCATTTTCAGATAACAAGTACAAAAATGAGTTTTCCCCATCATCCTAATGGTAATAAATCAATGGAGAGATACCTAGAATGGTAAATCAAATTAGCAAATAATCTGTAGGAAATACACAAATGATCTTTGGTGTAGGATTTATGAATTATTTTGATGGAGCAGAGCGATATTTTTTCTCAGTTTTGAAATAAAATACAGGCATTGTTCTGAAGAGCCAAGACAGTATTTCAGAATAAGCACATAGGACTATATTGATTAACAGCAAAGGACAGATTTTAGTGCATATTTTTAAAACAAAAAAGAAAAAAAACAACTGACTCTTGGTGAACCATAGATTTCTCTTTATTTTTACATAGATTTTTATTATCATGTTGATACACATGTTGGCAGGAATCCAATATGGCATTTAAAACCCTCAGCA
Source organism: Turnix velox (assembly GCA_013400935.1). NCBI lineage: Eukaryota > Metazoa > Chordata > Aves > Charadriiformes > Turnicidae > Turnix > Turnix velox. Next base: position 3,164 of record VZTY01025794.1, on the reverse strand, counting down.
AGCATGTGGGCAGACTCATTAAGTACAAGAATGTTTTTTCCTGGTTTTCTCTATTACTGTGTAAGTTTAGTATGGGTATAAATTGTAAGAAAAAGGGAATGAGTTCCACAACAGGAAATAGTGTTGCTGTATCCCTTTCCAAACTTGCCCCGTGCTTCAGACTTCTAATTAGCATTTAAAAGATGTGCCTTTTTATTCCATGCAGTAATATTTAACTTCTACCAATCCTTTATCTGTTGGATGCCATTTCAGCACACTCATTTTGCTGAATGTATTGGCAACTTATGTATGGTCACAGTTTAAGTACAGGGGCTGGTTAGAGGCAGCCTTTATTCTAGATTGTGAACTTTATCAAAACTTTATTAGCTATTTATATGTTCATATTTTGCACAAAAAAAGACATTGAGGTGCTGGAGTGGGTCCAGAGAATGTCAGCAAAGATGTTGAGGGGTCTGGAGCATTATTTTTTATGATGAATGGCTGAGGGAGTTCAGCCTGGAGAGAAGGAGGCTGAGGGGAGACCTTATCACTCCCTACAAGTACTTGAAAGGAGGATATAGAGTGGTGGGAGATCAGTCTTTTCTCTCAGGTAACAGGCAATGGGATGAGGGGAAACTGCCTTAAGTTGCACCAGAGGAGGCTTAGACTGGATATTAGGAAAAAGGGTAATTTATTGAGGTTTCCTTTCAAAATGGCAAAAAGTGCTGAAATTCTGATAGAAAAAATTAGCATGGATTAGTTCTCATGTTCTCACAGGATGCGATGGGCTGTGTACAACACACAAGTCTTCATGTCAACTTTTTAAGCCTTCTAATTCTGCATTTCACAGTGGAACAAACTAGTAGCCACTGCAAGTTCTGATTAAATACAGTCTGCAGAAACAACAAGTGTGCTGTATAATACTTTTCTCATCATGGTGCATATTTCACACTCCATAACCCCCAAATGAAATACCAAAAGAATGCACACGATTAAATGATTCAAAGATTTAGAGAGCTGATTCTTCTAATGGTAAGTGGGAATCTATTGAAATGCTAAAGCAGGATAGAAATATAACCATCATTATTACAGAGGTATTATTCTTATTTCACTAACGGAGTTAATGCATAGTTCCTTCTTGTTTTCTTAAGACTTGGAAACTTTAATGAAGAATAATTTCAAAAATGTGTGTATATGAAACAAATAATGTGTAAAGGATTCACTTAATCTGTTATTACACTCAATACACATAAAACTTGGTTTATATTCTACTTTTACAGTAGTTTTGTTACTATTACTTAAGTGCAGTGGCACTTTGCAGACATGAAGCATTATGGAATTGCAGGCTTTTTACTTAAAAATAGGTGTGCCTATAAGTATGGTAACATTTAAGCTATTCAGATTACAGCAGGTCAGTGTCATTTGCTTGTAATTTTAAGTTGGTGGAATCTTACATTCCATCAAATGAATCAAACTAACATTACGTTAAGTGGTTTTTAGCACCTAAGATTACTCAGTAGGTACTTTGTGTTGCCATCTGTTATGAAAAGATTAATTTTCTTCTGATATACTTTGTATGGCTTGTATACATAGAGGAAAGGGCTGGTAATTAGAATAAAAAGCTACTCATAATGAATCATGAAACACCTTCTGAACCAGCCCCATATTTTAGTATTGACTTTCACTAATACTTTCTTTTGTTTCCCAAATGACCTATCTTCTTTAATGATGGTTTGGATACCGGTAAGATTCAAATCCTCATCCAAAGGCCATAACACTATTGACTAAATCTCTGTTGACTTTGCTGAGAATGTGAAATCCTGTATTGCAAGATAAAATCAGCACATAGGTGCTCAGTGAAACTGAAGAGTCCATTAGTGCCTTAACTCTTAAATTACCATCTGGGTATCTCTCTTGATAAGGACAATCTAAAGGGAAAAGTTACCTTTGTCATTAAATCTTTAACAATGTGATATTGACAAGCTTGAGTCTGTCTGTATTTTTAGCCATTTTTAGATTGCATTCTTCCTCTGGATGTGAGCAAGCTGTGTTTCAGTAGTCAATAACTGATGTCTGGGTGCAGATTTTTCTGTGTTCTGTGTGCATTACAAGGGCATCTTCAGCATCAGGAGTTAAACTCCATCTTAATGCCTTAAAATTATGGAATCCAGACTGCCAAAATAATGGCATCTTAAATTAATATCAGTGCTTTAAAAATCTCCAATATACACCCACTCTTGAGTTCATCTTTCTGGTACACAGTTTCAGAGATTAACTACTTCATTTTGTAATACTCCGAGTCTAAATGTGTATATTCAGTCATATGTTAAAAGCAGAAATGCTCCAGCTATTTATTTTTTAAGTTTCCTATTAGTTACACTTAACTTTTTTTTCTCCAAACAAGCTTTGTGTACTTCTCCTGTATGGTAGATACAAGCACTAGCAAAGGTCCAGGCAATATTATTATGGATTATAGATACTGCAAGTAAGATCATGAATTAGAGATTAGCACTGGTTTTTAAAAGCTCCCTTCATTCCCTTAAATAGTCCTTAGGTGGTAATTGGTCCTTGATGATAATTAGAAATATGGGTACTCTCAGCTCTGTTACCAGTCTTCACCAGTTCATGGGGGAATAACAAATGGAATTAACCTTTAATTTAGGTCTTTAGGTCTTTCATGCCCACTAGGGCCACACTTCCAGGTTTTCAAGCTTTGTGCTGAGCTCTTCTAAAACTTATTTGGTGCCAAACTGGGAGCTGACCCCTTTTGTAATCTCTATATAATAACTCCTAAGCCCTGATTTTCTCTACTGTGAAAAAATTATCTACTCACTAGGGCAGAGATTCCTAATCAGATGTTGGCACTGGTTCTGAACACAAACAGTTGCCAAAAGGGTCTGCAAGTATTGCCTATCTATGCTCACAGCTGGTTTGAGTCTGCTGCTCCCCATCCACCGAAGGATGGGGAGAGGGGACTCTTCAGCATCACCATATGTCAGACCCTGCCAGTCCCAGGGCTGCTTCAAGTCCCAGGTACTGCCTAGAGGGCACTGGACCTTCCCTTGCTAAATCACAGCAATGCCTGACATTTCCCCACTTCCATTTCCCAATTCTCCTCCTGGTTACAGCAAGAGAAGCAAGGTGCAGGTGAGCTATTGGAGTGGGTCATTGAGCTGTTGGAGCAG
>VZTY01025793.1:35985-48280 GCA_013400935.1 Turnix velox | reverse complement strand
AGGAGTGAGCCCTGGCTCTAGTCAAGGAACAATGGTGTGCTTGATGGATGCTGGGCGTTAACATATGTTGAGGGAGATTTTTCTCTAGCCAGAACACTTTTAATCCAGTGGTCATCATTCTTTTTGATGTTGATTTCCTGTGATGCTGCTGGAGCAAGAAGGGGGCTCAGTGACTTTCAGTTCAGATGTACTTCCATGCAGCAAGTGAAGGAAACAATCTTTGTTATTTCAAGTCATGCTGCCATATCATCCCAGATGGCAGTGAACAATCTTGTCAATTGAACAGTTCAACAGTTGCTAACCTTTATTTTCTGCTGGTTTTCCTGTTCTTTTTTTAAATTTTATTTTCTCAATATTTGCTTGAAGTCTTGAGAACAAGCAGATGTTGACTGACAACCTCCAAGGGAAAGTTGGTATCAGAATTTTTTTTTTTTTCCTGAATTGTATAACCTGTCTGGGGGAACTTTTTAGCCTACTAGCATTTGAATATTTTGCTGCTGGCTCACAGCTCTCTCATGTCCTCTGGCTTACTCTGTTCTGATAAAACATGACTTGTAATTTAGAAAAAAATTATGTAAATGAAGATATTAAATTCTTACGAGGGCACTGTAAACTTCAATCTTAAAGGTCAACTTAAAGAAAACATAATCTTTTTGATGTTGTACTTTTGGGGTGATTTTAATTGGCAGAATGGGCAAGGGGCACGTTGATGATGATGATATTTAGCAGATAACAGCCGCATGAGTTATGTTGAGTAAAACTGGATAATAAATTATTTTAATGCCATTAGTTGCTACTCTAAAATTAAATTTCAATTTAGCTTGGTATGAAATAATCAATTTAGTACCTAGAATTACAGATATATTACTACACAAACTAGTTAAAACAAAATGTTGCAGTCCAGCAAGGAGAATATGATATTTCCAGTTCGGTGGCAAAATGAGTTCTCTCAGAATGATCTCAATGAACACTTTTTTGCTATGAGCTTCATATCATTGCTGAAGAGGAGTCTGCTACTGTTAACATCCATACGGAGGGGAAAAATGTGTTGGTGTTGTGGTTGTCTCATTCTATTGCATCTCTGCTGGTGGTACCCAAGCACTAATGTGTATTGAAATACCTTTGCTTTTAATAATAATAGATGTTATTTCCTTCCCAGTATTTTTATAAGGAGCATAAATATCTCTGATAGGATGTTAAGGGCTTTTCAGGTAGATGGGTCTCAATAGAAAGATGTGTGGAATTGTGATTTTTCGATTGAATTGCCTTGAAAGATTGTTTCCAGCACCACTCTTTGCTGCCTGCCGTCTGCTCTAAGGGCTGTTTCTTTTTTCAGCTATGAAATGCAGCCAGTTTGGCCCCTGTTTCTCTGGGTGTTGGGAGGAAGAGCCTCTCCTCAGCTATTGCCGAGGGGAATTCCCTGCAACTCTAAAATGTTCCAGAAAGAGGCAAAAGCAGAATGAAGCCTGACAATGGACATTGCCAGGCAGAATTGTGCTCATTGAACTCTGTCCAGTTTGGGTCAGAATATCTGTCAGTTCTGGGCTGACCTATGCAGCTGAAGAAGTTGGTCCTCTATGCATGTGAGAGGCAGACTTGGAGCTTATTGTGTTTTCCTCTTTCCCAGTTCTGACAGTGCAAGTTGTGTGATATGGAGAAACCAGGAGCTGAGTCTCAGGTTAGAGTTGAATGATTGGATTCATCTGTGGTCCAAATGTCGTATGTGAATTCTTTCAGATTCCTGCCAAAAAGGACTGCAAGGCCTCTTAAACCAAGCATTTTTCTTCTGACTTACAAACTTGGTGTGTTGCATATGAAAATCTACAGTGCCCCAAAGTTCCCAAACCTTATTTTGAGGCAGCTTCCTGTTGCTCGTTGGTGAAGAAGTAAGAGATTTTTCCAGATGGAAATATTGAAATATTTTCTTTGTTATGCTACCAGGAAAACATTAGAATCTTAAAAATAAATCTGTATTTTGCTGTACTATTAACTTGTCCTGGTTTGAGGTAGAACAGAGCCATTTTTCTTTTCAAAATTTTACTGAATAGTTTTGAATTCTATGACCAGAATCAGGTAGCCATTTTTCTTAAACCATCAGTTGTATAGATTTTTACAGACCAAATTTTGTAATTTGATTTTCCAGTACTTTTATTCTTTATGATGTGCACCCACCCACAACTTCCCATCTGCTCAGTTTGTCCCCTTTGAATGGAGGAGGTGCTGGGACATCTTTCTCTGCTGTTTCTGTTATCCCATCTTCAGTTAATGCTTCCATTGTTAAAGGGTATCTAACTGAACAGCTATTTCACCTATCCTAGTGTTTCATTTGGAGACAAGTCTACCACTTCAATTTCAGCAAAATTCAATAAAATACCTCAGTATTTGACATTCTGCTAATCAGGGTGTGGGTTGGAAGTGCTCTGCCCCAGGGCTGCCTATCTAGGAGTGCAGCTGTGGGGACCTACACCATCTATCCCAGGTATGGTCCCTTTACTAAAAAGTTATCATGAAGGATCTTTATGCTCCCATCATATGAATACTTGCAGGTGCTAGCTCTAGTTCTGTTGTCAATAGGTAATTTTATTTCATAAATATAAAAATAAATACAAAAATATAAAAATAAATTTTAAATATATTCAAAATTGAAAATTTTTTTCTATTAACTTGCTTTACCTAGTGTGTATCTGTCCAAAAGCAAAACATTGTAGCAGTCCTGATTGACACAAAAAGCTGATATAACGTGAAAAAATACATAGAATTATTTGTGATCACTTATCTTACAAATTGATATGGATATATGAAAAAATATTTTATGATTAAAAATTAAGTTATTCTTATGAAACCTAACCAAAAATAATGGCACTGTCAGGAACCAAGAAAAACATTATTTTGTATTAAAAAGAGCAGGCAACTCTTTTTAATCCTATAACTTTGTAACAAAGTTAAAATTATTTTGCATTACACCTAAAGAAATGAGATTAAGGGTAGAATTTTAAATTGTCAAAGTAATAGTAAAACCAGTAAAAATTGTGTTTATTGAGTTGTGTATTGTATCACAGGGTGGAAATTACAGATATGCTTGTTCTTTGTCATTCATTTTGCATTTTAGATTATTACTCTTTGTTTCCCTTTGTTGTATTTTTAATTTTTAAAAAGTTGGTTTATTGTGTGGAAATAAGTTTCATGTTGACACTGATCTTCTTTCTGTCTATAAACATTAACTGCTGTAAGAGACCTGTTCAGGGTCTTTAGATGCTACAGTTTCAGAAACAGTACAAATGCTGCTGAGAGATTATTACAGGAAAGGCAGCAGCAGATTATGGAGAGGATGCTGTAATGGCACCTAAGAATTCCTCAGCTTCCAGATCAGACCAGCTACAAGCTCTCCTGAAGTAAATTACTTTACATCTTGCTTCAAGGAAGCAACACTTTTTCCGTGCAGTGTTAGACTGCTCTAGATAAACGAGAACCCATATGAACCTTTAAACAGAAGACAGTGTTATTATTAAACAGCTCTTTACTGTCATCTACATCTGTGTGTTAAGTCTTATTTGAAGAAAAAAGAAATCCATGTTGCTAGAGAAATTACACTCATTGCCTTTTCAAGGAATTGGTCTGGTATTGTTTTAGTATTAGACTAATATTATAAACCTGGGGCACGGCTTATAGATGGGAGTTACAGCACACTATGTATATAGGAGAAGTGGAAACAGAGATCCCATTCGGATCACCAGATGACCAGTGAAAGATGGAGAGCAGAACATCCTGATCAGTACCTCCAATATTCTGCCCATATGGAAAACACAAAATCAAATGTGTTCTGGTCAGCTGTAGAGCAGCACAAATATTCTTTCCTCATTTCCTTTCCCTCTGCCCCCAAAATGATTTTGTATTACTGCTGAGCTGGATATCGAGAATTTCAACAGATATGTTGTGGTATGTTTTTGCAAAGAACTCTGCTGTACAGTTTCTAATTAAATTACTTTAATCATTCTGTTTCAATCAACCTGCATAAACATCAAATAGGAATCTTGCTTCCTACAGTCCTTCGCTGCCTCCATGAACTGTTCACAGCAATGTAAATGATGTTTGTTCTCCTTTTACTGCATCTCCAGATAATGAGCAGTTCTATTATGGTTGAAGCATTATCCCAGCATGTATTTGCTAGAAGCATATGACAATGAAAGAGGATTTTTCATTATTTTCCTTAATATCCTTAGACCATCCAATAAATATTTTTACTGAGCTTTATATAGAAATAAATTCCTGTTTTTTAAATTAACCTCCACTCACTTCATATGACTTTTCTTTTTGTCCAAGCTATTTTTTATTATTTGGTATGAACACATTTTCTTCCTTATATTTATTAATAACTTGTGATATGGTCAAAGAAAGCATTCAGTTAAGGTAATTTTCCATTTTGCTTTAGTTCTGTTACAGATTGCTATGAAGTCTTCTGTTTTCTTTTAATATATATCTCTCTGTTACTCCTCAAATTATGATACTTTTTGAAACACTACTTAATGATTTAGTTTAGCTTATATGATAAAAAGAAGAATCATGAGATACTTGGGAGTATTCAGTTTATGTGCTCTGTCCCTTTTTAATTTGAAAGTCCTCCTAGCATACTAGATTCTTTATAAGTAACTATATAAAATCTTTATTGTATTGAAATTTGGATCTTGTATAGGTGTGAATACCTACTTAACTCTCAGAGGTTAAAAAAATTAGAATTAAAAATTTATTTATTTGCCAGAGGGAAGATCAAGTCTCCTATTACATGATCCTTGAGGTCTCTTCCAACCTGGGTCATTCTGTGATTGTCCTTATTTATTAATTCTTGTCCTTTTTAACCACAAATTTTATTATATTCAGAACTATTAATGTCCCTCGTTAATGCAGATTAAGGGAGAGATTGTTGTTTTAGTGACCAGGAAGGGCACACTGCTGTTTCTTGATTGTCCCATGTTCCATGGACGGGAGGAGTTATCAGCAAGCCGGGAAATACCGAAAATCCATGTGGAATAGATCTTTTTTCTAGTTCAGGAAGGTTAATATATGTGCCTTCATCACAGATATATCCAGGCTATCTTAACTGCAAGGAAGATGTATGTATTTCATGTATAGTTGTGATAGTTTTCCATAATTTTATTCATATAATCTTTATGCTTGGATTCTTCTCAGATGCATGTTAAGCATGGTCTTGGTATACCTCTAATCTATAGCATTGTTGACATTTGCAGGTATACACTCTTTCAAAGAGTGGATTATAATGAGTCATTTTTCACTTAATCATCCTTTTTCTTCCTCCAGTGTAAGCTGTTAGCTCCCCTGATCACAAAATTTGAACTTGTACTTTATTTGCAGCAATGTCAGAAGGAACTGATATGAAACCTTTTACACATTTAGTGAAAAAAACCCAGAGCAGTGAAAGATACTTGTTTTCTTGGTCATCTTGGTATTGAGGAAAAATCTGTTGTGCTTCCAAACTTGTTATTTGGTTGTTATATAGGACCCATGAGAGCTTGATTCAGTTGACAAGTGTAAGAACGAATGCAGAAGTGTTTCAATTGATGTCACAGCTGTGCATGATTTTGTATTTTTGCTGTTTTCAAACACTTTGTGCTTTTAATGGTACTTTTGTCCTGCCAGAAGAAAATTTTGGTGCAGGTTCAGTGTTCACCAACATGGTGCAAGGCATCTTTGTACTTCCATAGCATGCTTCAACAAGAGCAGCAGGGAGCTCTGTACAAGTTGGAGGGACACACAAGGCAATTAAATCCAGACTTTGGACTATTTTTATTAAAATTCCCAATTGCTGGAACAGAGCTTATTGCATTTGTCAGTGTATTTCAAGGCCCTTTCGCTACTGTAAAGAAAACCCTTCTCATGCTCTCATGCTCTTTTAAAAACAGATTTTGTAACATCGGTTAAAGAATTAATTATACAAGAAAAATCAGTAGTTAGTAGGCAGGAGAGAAATTTAGTGGTGTGGCAGCTGTAAGTCAAAGAAGGGAAACATGGTAAGCAAAAGCTGGTAGAGTAACTTATCATGTATATGGATAATATTATGAGTCTTGTGTATGTCATATAAAGCATTTAACAAATCAGTAATTCCCATGTTTACCAAAGCATATACTTTCTGTTTGCTTCAGTGGTGCATTAAAATGATGAAAGTGTGGCAATAGCTGTAATTTAGTTTGGTTTAAAAGAATGACTTTTAGCAGAATTATGCTATATCAGAAATTTGGAGATGTTGAACTGATGTTTTGAGTGTCATGAAATTGGTGTTTTTACAAGGAGATATATTCTGTTTTTTTAAAAAGTATCTAATTATAAGCTGATGTTTTATTGCAGTTGTATTTTGCCTATAAATTAAATGTTACAAGAAGTAATTGCTTATGCCTAGAAGAGGGATTTCCAAATGCTTTTTCAGAATGTATTTATCTTCCTGGATGCCTTTAGAGGTCAAAATGATTTTGAAAGTGCACAGTTCTGTAATTTTTAAGTATATTTTTACATGTGCTTTTACTTTCAGTTATAGGTTGGCATTTCTCTGTACAAATTAATGGGAAAATACAAGTTCTACATTCATTCAGAATTTTGACTCTAACATATAAGCTTAAATAGGTCAAAATTTTAAGGAGGGATATAGATATTGTTGAATAATTTGATGCTGAAATGGTACAATTGAATTAATATTACATCCTTTTCCTGCTGGATGAATAAAACTTCCTTATAGAGCTGCAAATACTTTTGGTGCCTGTCTGCAGAACTAGTTTGTATCCTCTACCTTTTACCATCATGTGCAAATGTAACCATTTCCTGATTCCATAGTCTTTACTTTTGGCTCTTTCAGGACAGCGTCTCTGATTCTAGAGTAAATCCTAAAGACCTAAAAATTAATTGTAATATTTCTCTCTTCCCTCAGTAATTCTTAAAGAACTTGGAAAACTGAAAAATAACTCCCAAAGGTGATTGTAACTTGTAATTTCTTTTTTCTCAACATGAAGTTACATAATCCTTCCACACATTACATGGTTGTCCTGTGGCATTAGGGTATTAGTACTAATAGAAAGACATAGTTATTACAAACAATTCCAAATTTCATGGTGTGTGTCTTAATAGCAGAAAGAGATTTTCTCATGATTAAAAAGCAAAATGGGTGGCAAAATAAGGGAGAAATGCTTGTTACATAGGATGATCCCCTGGAGGCTTAATTACTGAAAAATCAAATAGGAGGTAAGTGTTCAAGATGTTTACAGGTTAAACATTCCATAAGTATCTTTTAAATAAGAGTATCTGCAGCCTTGGAGCAGCTAATTGCTCAAGAATCGGAGCCATTTATGCTGCCTCATTTTCCCCTGGGATCGACACTCACAACAGGATAATTCTTACCCTGATATAAGTGTCACAGTAGGGACTCAGTGTAATTTGCTGATATGATATAAAAAATAGCATTAAGGTAATTACATTTTGCACTTGTAATGTTCCACAGGCAATGAGATAACTGGAAACTACTTTTTTTTTGTGTGTGTGTGTTGTAGTGAACTGGCTTCTCCCATCAGAGTAACTTTATAACTTTTTTTATTCTTTATCCTCTTAAGGCACAACAGTGAAGTTTCTTAAAACTTTTGGGACTTTTTAAAGCATCTTCAAGAGTATCTAGTAATCAGAGTTCAGAAAGATATCTAATAATCAGAGTTAAAGAACAATTTGAAGTAAGTATTACAGTATTTGACTTCTGGGACGTTCAAAAGAGTAAGCTGTTTCATTACATGATGTGTCTTTGGCACCATTCTGCAGCAGCTTAAGTTGACTCATCTGTTATTCGTTATTTCTTTTTTCCTTTTTTTTTTCTTTTCTGGAGGATAAATAAAATGAATTGTAGGGGGATTTCTTGGTGTTTGGATGAATTTCTGTTGATTGAATTAAATCCTTGTGCTGAAAAATTAAATCCTTGTGCTGAAAAATTAAATCTTATGTGACACTAACTTATGAATTATGCAGTCTATATAAAGAAGCTCAGTGTTTACACCTCTTAGGATCTCATATGAGCAGTCCAGGGTAATGAAAATGAAGTGACCACACCAAGATAACCAGTCATTAGTTTGTTGGAAATTGGCATCAAGATGTGGTTTTATATTGAGCTTCTCCAGTTTACATGTGACAGAATGATCTTAGTATTCCTCACTTGGATCACCAAGGACAAAGGAAATGAATTTAATTAATTCAGACAAAGTCTTATCAGAGATTTTGCAATATTTTGTAGGAAGTTGGTCGTGTTTCTCTCAAATCTAGCATCAGTTTTTGGGGAGCCATCAACAAGAAGCAATTTAGGAAGTGCTGAGAAGCACTTTGTTATTTACATGTGGTATCTCATTTAGATTAGATTGGATCTTCTTATTTAGATGTCTGAGATTAAATTTACCACTTTGGTCTTATGGACATGATGGTTGCTTCTCAAATCCTGCTCCAAACAAATATCACAGAGATGGCAAGCATCAAGGATCAGACTTTAAGCTTTTGTCAATGGCAGTGTAGTGTAGACAACTTGAAGAGCTGATGGTAATGTTCGAACTCACTAGTGTAACTGTTATGGTTGTTGGTCTACAAAGCCTTCCTGAGCTGCCCCGTTGATAGCTGGCTGCATGCTGCTGTGGAGCCAGCTGAGAGTTGGTTCTGCTTCGTCCATACCTCCACTGAGTTCTAGCAGGAAAAAAACCCACAGTATTTCTCTATGTGGTATTTGCTTTGAAGGACTCCCTGAATATACTACCCATGGCTTACTGTTTCCTTTCAAAGACTGGGCACAAAAATGAGCACAGAATTCATGTTGGATTAATTTTTATTTTCCAGCTGTTTTAATTTCAATACAAACAACCATTTAAGAAGAAGTTGTTCTTTATTACAGGAGGCATTCTGATTAGCTCTGAGTTAAAACTCAGAAATGAGCACTAACTGATATGATGTTTTTGAGGGTTGCAATGGGCTAAATACCATGGTGAAAAAAAAAAGTGTATTTGAATATAATTTTATATTGCCATTGAGAAGTGGTAGGGACCCTTTTCTGCAGACAGACAAATGCTTGCCATTACTTTATGCTCAAAGGCAACATTCAAAGTGACCTGGAACAGGCAGGAAGTGACTTTTTTCTACTAATATGATATGAAAGTTTTATCGAATTAGGAATTTTCTGTCATAGTGGATTAGTATCAGGTCATATTAATGTTCATTTTTACTAACTTACAATGAAATGTGCTAACGTGACTACACTTCACTATCATACAAGGAAAACAGCAGAATGATTTTTATATTAATGTGATACTATAGGAAGATTTCAATACCTCTGTCCCATGACAAGTAGGAGGAAGTAAAAATAAAATAAAATTACTTGGGATAAGAAGTTTGGGTTTGTCCCCCAGGGATGAAACTCCTTCCCCAGCCACCTCCCGTGCCCCCCCTCTAGCATTGTGTCCATATTTGCTCAATAGTTCCTGTGGTTTTGAAGTTATTAATGAATCAGTTTGGGCCTGATTTTCTAATTATGGCTGCTCTCACATTTCTAGTTACAAGTCTTTGGGAGCTCCAAATACCAGGTTCTTACACAAAACAACCCAGGGTGTTCTGGGTTGATTATCCTGTGACTTTCAGCAAAGCAAGTGTTGACTTCTCAAAATGTTGATCTACAATCCAAATTAAAAAAAACCCAAAAAACAAAAAATGAAGGCACAAAGCCATCATATTGTATCCATGCTCCATCATATACAGGATGCTGTGGCCAGAAATAATTAACAAGCACAAAGGGTGGCAGTTAGTCATTTGGCTGTAGGATTGTACCTGCAAGGTTTCCTTCATTCGGAGCCAAAATCTGATAAAAATTACAAATGTCAGAAAAGTTCAATCTTATCTACGTTATGACCAGAAAAAGCTTGGTTTTAATCTTGGCTCCAAACTTCATACAGGAAAAAGTAGTGGATTTTGGCTTCTAGATTTAAATTCAAGTTATCTCTAATTCTGAAAATTTGTTCTATGGCTTTCAATTTTTCTTTTTGACAGAGCTAATATTCCCAAAAGCCTGGGCCTAAAATAAAATGGGATGAAATCTTTCAGGAGCTCCAAAGAGGTGATCAGTTAAAATGCCCTTATTTTCAGACTTGCAGGTTTTATTCTTTAGATGAGATTCATAAATAAGACTTGGTTCCTCCCGGAAGATGATGAAACATATTTAAATCATGTTAGAGAACATCTGCATTCTTCTTGCAGCCTGTGCACCCCTTTGTTACAGACCCTTGGCAGGTAAGTAGAGGAGAAACCCCCTCCTTTTTTTCCAGTGTGAAGGTAAAAGATGGGTTTTTCATTTGATCTTCTAAGTGATAGAAGTGCCCTAGTGACTGGACTGTAGTCATTGATCCTTTTGCTGTTGTCCTTGTCCTGTGTGGGGTGTGCAGTGACAATTTCCAGGAAGACTGTGGAGCCACAGGGCTGGAGTTGTTATACCAGCTCTTGCGTTTTAACACCTACAAATGAGATATGCCTTTGTGCTCAAAAGGATGGAATGTGCTGGCAGACACAGTGAGCTGTCAGCCTGTGTCACAGAGCAGGATACTCTCTTCATTGATTGAGCTGGAGACATTAGCACTACCATTGGGCTGGGGCACAGATTGAGGTTGTTCCAGCTGCTTTTATGAGTAGGTGATGGCATTGTTGAGCTAAATTTGATACCTGAAATGCTCTGCATCATTCAAAACGCTGGCATGGGATAGTAACACAAGGATAATTCCTGACTGATGAGGCAGAACACGGTAATAGGTAATGGATACTAGGGAGGAGATGTGGAAGGACAAGTTGAGCTTGGTTTTTCTCAGGGATGTGACAGAACATTGTATTAGAGAAACTCAGAAGCTTTTATGTCAGTATATTGGAAATATGCATAGTCACATGCACTCACTTGAAAACTCTTTCAGGTTAGACACTTTAGTATTTTCATCCTTGTGTTGTCCCCATGAGGTTCAGAACCTTCTCAGCAGAATGGCCTTGATTAAAGTGACAGCATCACTATCTGTAGATTACTGCTTTCCGTCGTTAATACTGTTATCTCTCTCTTCAGACTGATTTTAATTTTTATGTTTGCAACTCTAAGTGATTTATAGAAACACTCATTGCACATCCTGTTCAGAATCATTAAATTCACCTAGGTTGAATAACCTGACATTCACCTGGAAATAACCAAGTCAGTGATGTTATCTTACTGAATTTTCAGCTACCTTAGAATTGTAGAGCTTCTCTTCTTTTTTTTCTTCAGTATAGTGGCTAGTGGGGGTGGGAAATAATTTTAATTCATAAGAGGTAATTAGTCAAACCTAAAAGGTGTGCTATAATTACAGAATGTCTTGTGTATCTGATTGCAGCACAGGTTTCTGAATGGTACCTATGATTTTTTCACAACATTGTTCAGTAATTTGAAATGTTATTAGGGGATTAACTTTCCATATGAAAAGCTAAACTAATACTTATTATTCAGATTATAACAGCAAGTGGCCTAAGAAGCTGGTGAGGCCATTATTTTGCAGGCAGTAGTTGTTGCCAAAGATGGCAGAAAACAGGACAACCAGTTCAGCCAGGGGAACGTGCCGAGCACCATCCTCTGCTATTCCTTGTGCCTCCTACTCCTGCGTACACAGCTCAGGCTGATGGGTTCCAGTTATAAACCTGGCTCCTGAATCAAGAGGTCAAAGTCATAGTCATCTAGGTTGGAAGGGACCTTTCAGATCATCAAGTCCAACCATCATCCCAACTCTTGCAAGCTTCATACCTGGTCAGGTTTATATTTTATTCTCCTTCTGGTTTCTTGACCCTATGCTGTGTTTGCATTTTCAGCAAATAAATACATCTCAAAGCTCATTGATATGAACACTTTCAGCTGCAGGTTTATTTCTTATAGACTCATAGAATGGTTTGAGCTGGAAGGGACCACCAAGATCATCCAGTTCCAACCCCCTGTCATGTGCAGGGACACCTCTCACTACACCAGGCTGCTCAGTGCCTCTTCTTTATCATGACCACACCACTCTGCTGCTGTTTATTTCATCCAGAACTCAACAGCCCCTTACACACACTCTGGACCCCGCAGACGAAAAACACACACGCACCCCACCACGGAAAAGAAAAAAAGCCTACAGCACCCGGTATTCCCAAGCGGTCTCCCATCCAAGTACTAACCGGGCCCGACCCTGCTTAGCTTCCGAGATCAGACGAGATCGGGCGTTTTCAGGGTGGTATGGCCGTAGGCACA
>VZTY01025793.1:9817-34924 GCA_013400935.1 Turnix velox | reverse complement strand
CCGGCTCCAGCTGCCCCGCTGCCGGCCATGGCTGAGATGATCCTGCATCTTTCTTAATTTCATCTCATCAGGTTTAAATATATTGAATAGATCCCTGTGAGGTTTCTATTCTTCACCTTGAAGAGTCCCAAGCTGTCCCAGCCCATCCCAACGAGAGAAAAGCCCCGATCTCCTCATCCTCATCATCCCCCGCTGAACTCCCTCCAGTACATCCATGCATCCCCTGCACTGACCTGCCAAGAACCGGACACAGCACTCCAGAATAGACCACACCCGGAGCACTGCGTCCAGCCCTGGAGCCCTCAACACAGGAAGGACACTGAGCTGAGCTGCAAACCAATCAAATTATACTTGATCACATTGATTTTTTTTTTCCCCAGTTGTTTTGGAATATGGTTTTCANGCCCTCCTCCCGGCTCCAGCTGACCCGCTGCTGGCCATGGCTGAGATGATCCTGCATCTTTCTTAATTTCATCTCATCAGGTTTAAATATATTGAATAGATCCCTGTGAGGTTTCTATTCTTCACCTTGAAGAGTCCCAAGCTGTCCCAGCCCATCCCAACGAGAGAAAAGCCCCGATCTCCTCATCCTCATCATCCCCCGCTGAACTCCCTCCAGTACATCCATGCATCCCCTGTACTGACCTGCCAAGAACCGGACACAGCACTCCAGAATAGACCACACCCGGAGCACTGCGTCCAGCCCTGGAGCCCTCAACACAGGAAGGACACTGAGCTGAGCTGCAAACCAATCAAATTATACTTGATCACATTGATTTTTTTTTTCCCCAGTTGTTTTGGAATATGGTTTTCAACTTATTTAGTAGTCAGTCTTCAGGAAAAGGTATGTGTTTACTGGATTGAGAAAACAGCTGTCTAGTAAGCTTTTAATATATTTATCTCAGTTTGGTTTTATATTGGGTAAACCCAGTTTTGCAGTGAGAAATTTTAAACCATGCTGAATTACTTGTGTTTATTTACTGTATGTGGTGATGTTAGCTGTTTTTATTTTCTCTCTTTCCCCCCAGGTTTTATGATTCTATAGATCTATGTATTCTCTCTCCATTTCACCTCTGATATTTGTTCAATACAAAGGAAATCAAATTGGATTTTTCCAAGCTAAAACCATGAAACTGCAACTCAAGCTAAAGGTTTGTAGCTACAGTAAAAACCTCCCATTCCCCATGAAGTATGCAATAGCAAATACAGACCTAATTTTGAGTGGACGCCATAGAGGTACAAAGAATGGATATGGGAGTATATGGTACAGCAGTTCATGCCATTGGTGGTGGAGAAGGATGCTCTTAGATTCCTCTGCAGAATCAGTTGGCACTTAAGTGTGGGGCTCAGACTGGGGTCTGCAAAACACATTAGTGGAAAAAATAGATGGCAATAGATGGAGAATAACAGTTTGAGCTTCTAGGGGAAATTTAACTCTGTTTCAGAAAAGAAGATCCAAATGTAAGCTTGCTCACTTTTTAGTTCTGTGCTCTTCTTTGTTTTTAAATTAAACCACATACCAAAAAAGCCTTCAACCTTATTAAAAGAAAAAAATATGTATATTTAAATAACATCAACGATGCATTATTTACATTGAGTTGTATTTTTGTCTTGGAAAGCACTTGGTCATTCCAGATATAATTCTTGATTAGTAATTTAGAGCAACTCTCCTTACAACTTTTTTCTCTACCCTTTTGCCTTCATGCTGCATTCTTTGGTAGATTAATGAGTAGATGCAAGAGGACTTGCATTTTCTCTTCAACAAATGTCCTAATTATTTTATTGAAAAGTAAAGGAGCTCTTATCTCCCTCAGCCACCTTTAATCAAGATTTCCTTTTCTTTGCATTTCAGTGTTGTTTCCGTTTGTGAAATTATTAACTTACCCCACTGTTTGTCCTCATTAAAGAGATTATTGAATGGTCTTTGTGCACATTTATGGAATACATTTGCTGTGCTAAATATTTTAATGCATTTAGCTTCTAATATGAAACTGGGAGAAATTATTCTGAGCATCTCCGCTCCAGGCTCCCATTGCCTCCCTTTGTCTATCCGAGTGGTAATATCCTTGGAGATTTTCTTCTACAGGCATCTCTGAAACACTTAATTGAATTGCTAGTGTGCTTGTTTAAAGTGTTTCCTTCGCTTGGTTTTTTAAAATGATTTTTAAGTTTTCCCTATACATGTTTTCAATATCCCCGGGCTTTCCCTTAACTAATGGCATCACGATGGTCTCTTTCTTGTCTTCAGGGATCTCTCCTGAACTCCATGAACTTATAAAGTGTCAGTGAAGACTTCTCTCAGTTTCTGTTCTTGCTTTTTTTGCTTTCTTGGATATCTGATGTCTAGTCCATGGGCTTCCTAGGGCTCAGTTATAGCTGTGGGCCCTTTTGCAAGAGAAGGGGCATAACAGCCCTACTCCCTGCCATAGGCTATTCGTGTAGGGGAGGGCAAATGAGAAGAGTCAATTGCTATTAGCTCTGAGCTGATAGGGAAAATAAGTTGTACCAGGAAGAAGTTCCCATAGGTCATGTTATCAGTGGATCAAGCAGTAAATTCTTCTGACTGGTTATATCAGGATATGCCAATATATTGCATGCACCCTTCACTTGGTTGTCTAATCAAATGTAGAAAGCTCAGACTAAAATAGCCATGAAGTCTTTTTAGGACATAGCTCTGGTTTACATGTAAACTCAAAGTTATGGGAAGCCTTGCCAGAAAGATTAAGGAACATCTATAGAACACTGTGTGCTGGTAACTGTAAATTGTTTTTTCCAATGTTTACTTTGATTTAGATATATCATGCAAAAAACTATGATTCTCATAGATTTTTTAGTTAAGTTGCTCAGTTATTTTGTAAATCTTCACCTTTCCACTTATTATTACTGGCTAAGGAGCCAGATAGGTCTCCTAAAGCCCCTTTGTTCTAGTGGTGGCAATGCAGACATTGTGAAGGGCTAGCATGATTCATGCTGTCTGCCTTCACATCAGCCACAAGTAGCATACTGGGAGTGCTCTAGGTATGAGAAAGGGAAGGACTGTGTGTGCAATGAATTACAGTCCCATGCTCTGCCAAAGTTTCTGAAGGACCTTAACCAGGAAATGTGTACAGCTTCCAGTCACTGTGCACCAATAATATCTCTGTGAGAAGAAGGCCCATCACCTTCACTTATCCCCTTCACTCATGCTAAGTGAAGAAGGGGTGCAATAACTGCAAAAATCAAGGCAAGGAATTGCCTCTCATACATCTGCTGCTGTAGACATGAGACTGGTGATACTTCTCAGAATGATAACCCCTCCTGTTGGTTCAGTTTACCTGAATGTGAGTCGAAATATTTGCCCTCAGTGAGCGCTGTCAGTGCATAATTTGCATTGATGTAAAAAGTTAGTAAGGTGGGGAAAAGCTTTAAAACTCCCTTGTTCAGGTATGTTGCACCAGATATAGTTATATGTTAGAATACCTACCAGTTAATTACTTCAATCTGATTCTCACCATGTTTTAGTTTTTTTCAGTCTCATTCTCAAAAGTGAATTCCAAATTCTTTGGGCTTGTCCTGTTAGGAAAATATAATTTAAGAAAACAAACCAGAAAAAAACCCTCTTGTACTGAGATATTTTTGAGCTGCATGATTCACTTTTGGATTTCTTTCATTTTGTATAGCCTTTTTCTCTTAATACTTAATCAAATCTTTCACTTCTCATATTCTGTCTTTGGGTTCAAAAGCTTTTTTGTTTGTTATGTATTGTTCCACATATCTATCTTGAGCCACATTGGCTTCTCTTGTCATTTTGACACTGATTTACTGGAATGAACTTTTATTTTAAACTCTTTTACTGTTCTTTAAATGCCTTCCATTCTACATTTGCATTCCTCAACAATAGTTATCTCTAATTAGTTTTTTCCAGCTTGTTTGCAAAGCTAACATTATGCCTTCTGAAAACAAACATATTGAAGAATATTAGACATCTAAAGACAATAAGTGATCAAATTACTTTGCTGCTGGTAGCTCCTCTGTGTTCTGTGCATGCTTATATCTAATTATGTATGTATCAAATAATCATTTAACTCCTGAAGAAAAAAATTTCAATTAGAAGATTTGCTGTAGAAACATTTTTTCCAGTGACCTACAGTAAAGTTTCAAACATAGAATTCATAGAATTCTATTAGGATGCTCCAAAAGATCTCACATGTTCCTCTTGTTTTGATGGCATTCTTACTGCTCTTTGATATGCGTGTACCTGTCCTTATCTTGATCCCAGATAGGTTTTCAGTTCTTCTAGATACTATCGGAAGCTGCAGCAGTGCCAGGGTATCTTTATAGGCCTCAGTGGAAGAAACATACGTATCTATTGAAACATTTTAATCCAAACAGCTGAAGAATTTGCTTTGTCATCTGTCTTTCATATGCTGCTGCATACACATCATCATGTGTCCTCTACAGTGGCAAAAAACTGGCAAAGGTATGTTTTATTCAGTGTTCTTTTTCATCTAGGAGGATTGTTTACCGATGTATTTAAATAGTTTTTATGGATGTAAATGAGTGCAGGTACATGAAAAGAGAGAATATGTTTTGGGAGCCATACCAGTGAACACTGTAAGGGCTGATGCATTTGAGGTCTGCTATTCGGACCCTTGTGATTGTTTTCACTCTCCTTTGTATGCTATTTCTTTATGGTTTGTTGGTCTTGAGGTACAATTTTTAGTCAAATAAAACAACTGTAGTTTCACCTTTTACTGTTTTTGTTACTGTAACTCTTAGGAATCTGAGTAACAAGACACAATTTCACTGTCCTAAACACTGTACCACCACTGAACCAAATACATTGCTTGCCAAAGAATTTACAACATAACAAAAGGGACAGCACATGGGTGGAGGCAAAAGAAGGAATGTGTGCATCCTGTTTTCAGCATCCACGATGGGACTAGTGGAAGTCCTAAGAAGTTTCTGCTTCCTCATCCTCTGAAATAGAAGTCGGTCTATTAGAGAGTTATGTTTCTTCCTCTCCAATTTGTTTTACATAAAGGAAGAAAGAAAAAAAACACATAAAAGAAAACACAACACACTGGTTGCTGTTAAAATTTTTACAAAACATCGTGTCTGAGGAGAGCTTAGGGAAGGCATATTGTGACACAACTTGATGTGTAGAAAACCCTCTCCAAATATGAGGATCAGCATCAAGCAAAAATTTTTACTTCTATTTGTCCTTTAAAAAAATGAACCCTTTGTGTTGTTGTGTGAATAGGAATAAAACTTCCAGCAGTGGGTGAGAGATCCAGGAAATGTGGGACTGTGGACAGTGAAGAGATTTGAAAGTGAAGATCCGTCACTTGGAGTTTGTTGGAGTGGAGTGTTGGCATTGCTTCGAGGTGAGCACAAGCAGGAACAAATCTGTTGTCAGAAAAAAGGTATTGTGATAATAAGGTAACTCATTACCTGCCCAGTTAGAAGTTTTAGCTAGGTGGACTACAAAGAATGCATTCCAGAAACTGGGTTTGGATGGGTGTCTAAGAGAACTTGAAGAGCAACTTGATCAAAGCAGATTGTTTCACTTTGCCTGAGCAGATATTTACAGTAAATATAGCACTAGTGTTTTTCATCTTAAATTTTCAAGGGGAGCAGAGCACATAAAGTGAAATAGATTTAATCAGTGCAAAGGCTAGTTTTCCAGGTTTGATATGAGAGCAGTTGGATAACTAAAATTCCTTTCCCTTTGCAATGCTGTTGCTGCCTTTATATCCACATCGATGTGCATGCTCGCTCTAAGTTTGAATGGCAATTTCATAGCACTAAGGTGACCTCCTAATTCCAGTGTTTGATTTTTTTTCTGCATGCCAGAAGCTCAGTGAGATACAAGTATGATACATGAACGATCACACCCTTGAGAAAAGTGGAACGACCTAGTTCTGGTACCACAGGTCTGCTTTCTGTCTTCTGAAATGCTTCTGATTTTTACCAGAAGCAAGGTGGGGTGGGGCAGAGCTGAAGAAGTTACAGGAAATCTAAGACTTTGCTTGCCCTCCTTGAACCTATGCTACAATTAGGCTGTGACTTGGCCCTTTGACAGTGAGCTTTTCTCACTGTGTATACACCCTTCCCTTCAATGCATTTAAAAATTTAATTCAAATAGGTGCTTATGTTGATAGTGTAACGCTATCCACAAAGCACATGTGAAAATATGGCATGCAGATAAATTCAAAACACGTAATTTGATGCTGTTTTAATCAATGCCTGTTTACAGTGTAGCACATAGGTAGAGAAAGTATGAAAGTATATAGTAGGATGCAAAAGTATATTTTCAATTCTATTTTGAGAATGCGGCAAAAATAGACCAATGTCAGAGGCTATCTGTATATAATTTCTTAATGTGCCTGATACACTTACTCTTTATGTGAGCCCACCGACATCATGCTTATGCCAGAAAAATTTAAAAATACCTATTTTAAAAAGATTTTTTTTGCCTCTAGGTGCACTGGCTTCACTCTCCTTTTGGTTCTTGCAATGACTGATTGATGGTATTCCTACCATCCTGACGTATAAGAGAATTTGATAGTTCTAACTGAATAGCACAGTGTACTGTTTACAAAACCTAGTCTCTCTGCAGGGGAATGGATCCTACAGTTTCCCTTCTCTCTGTTACCATCTTGCCAAATTGAGAGAAGGCAGCTGTAATATATTCTAACACCAGTAAGTCTGGTTCGATATCAGTACTAGACAATACTTGAGGTAACAATAAGAAAGCTGCATAAAAAGCTCCTCTGTAAATCCTGACAAGCTGCAGTGATAAAGGCAATACTGCATGACATTCAATTTTATTCTTCACTTTCAGTTCGCAGCAACAATAAAGCAAGCAGGCAACTGGGAGAGAAAGGTATTGAATGTGCTGTGTATATTAAAACAAAGCATCATTTTTAGCTAAACTAGTTGATCTGTACATCATAGTAAAACCATCTTGCTGTAATGTCTATAACCTTTAGCCCAGCTTGGGCTGCAGATTTGAGTTATGCTCTGACAACAACACAATGTTTTGCTGACTTATTTTGACAGTTGATGTCCAGTTACTTTCAGTGATTTGCAAAGTTGACATTGCTCTTTAGTGAACCTGAAACTCTTTTCTGCAGTATTGCTCAGGTATTTTTAACATAGCAGACAGTAATGAAAAAGCAGAGAAAAGGGCTTCATTTTCACTCTACCCGTGGAGTAGGTCTTATCGCAAATATATGAGGGATGAAAGGAGCTGTGGTAGAAATAAGGACTGGGCTTAAAATTAGTATATTTGTGGTTAGAGGCATATTTTTATCAATTTGTCATGCTATAAATGTCACACTATTATTTTGTTCCTGAGCAGATATTTTTCTGATATTGCAATATTATCTTTCCCTATGCTAAAATGTATCCGATTGAGTCAATTTAAACTGACAGCTTTCCTAAGTTAACTTCTTTGTGAATTCCCAGTTCATTTAATATTTTTTCTTCCTGCTTCCCACATTTGAACTACCTTTGTTCTGTGTCTGAAGGATAGGAAGCTGATACTTGTATTTATATTTCAAGGCTGCTTAATGTTTAATGAAGCTGAATATGTTGTAAAAAGCTTCAGAACATTCAGACTGGTTAATATTTCATGCCGATCTAGAGAGACAACTATATTGATCTTTTAAGCATCTGCTAAACAAGACAAGGAATAAATTAGATTTTGGTCAGTTTGATTTGGCTGGTGAGTTAAATAGCTTTTAGAGCATTATCACCTTTTAAAATGTTTTGTTTCCAGTTGAGTAAAGTAGATTTTAAAGGTGGTATTTCATAATGTCATTTCTCGTTGCTCTTCATCTTGCCCGTTTTATTACAGCTGTGTTTGTGTATCTTAGGATGGATGCAGAAACACAGAGATTATTTGCACTGTCTGCTTTATGCACTGCAATTATATCTTCTGAAGCCATAGTTGAAGGGAGACTAGTTGTCTATATTATTTGCATTTTGGACCTTGGTTCCTACTATCAAGCTAATGTTTTAAACCACAGTTGCATGGCTAGAAAATTCCCTGAACACACCGCAAAGCTGCATCACAGATACAGTCTGATTTAGGGGAAAAGTCACCTTATCCCCAAGTTCTGACCGTGACAACAGAGTATTTGTATAAACTTTGATTTGACATAAGTTATGTGATATTTATATGATGTGTTTATACCAATTAATGTGTGTATGCAACTTCCTTTTTTCAAGTGTTGCGGTAGAAAATGTGAAAAATGTATTTTCTTGTAAACAAAAGGGAAAAAAATATGTATCTACTTATATAACAAGGTAACTGGCTTTTTTCTATGAATTTATTGCTAGCTGATGACAACATTTTCGAAAGGTCCTTTTTATAGTGTAAATAATTTCATAACCTTTTTGTGATAAGAGTTTCCAAACTTTGCACCCAGCACATGAAGTGATTGTAGAGCTGATAGGGTGAATTTTTATTAAGAAACTGAGTAGGCAGTCTTGGAATAAAGTCATGAGCTTAGCTAACGAAAGTACCCCAGAATTTTAATAGTCATGCAACTACACTTAAGAAAACTAATGCAGGAAACATTTGCTTCATAAGGTGCTAGTTTGACTAAACTTGAGTATAAATGACAGCATTTATTGTCTCTAGGGAACAGAACTCCATTGCCTACAGTGAGTATATAAATATCTTTCTTTATAGTGCTCATGTTTCAGTATTTTGTAGTAAAGTAAATATTCCAACTCGGTAAACCCCCAAATCTGTCTGTTCCAAGTTAGGCATTATTTTCTTCATTAATATAGAAGGAAATAATGGAATGACTCTTTTTAGTATCTTGTATTTGATTTCCTTGTTTAACTATACTTTGCTATATCCAGCTCAGAGCAGATACAACTGTGTAAGCTTCCATTCTTCAGCAAATAGCCATTCAAATTAATCAATGACTGGAAAGTTTAGGATGTCCTAGAAATGTTCTCTGCATTGTTAACTGAATTTAAAACTCAAAGACAGAGTAGTAAAACCCAGGCAAAAGAACTGATGCAAGTTCCTCTAAATTAAGAGCAAAAATGGAAAAGGAAAGCTTTTGGTTTTGTTTCATTCTAGGACACCTCTCCAGCCACTCTTTTCCCTTCACTTCTACTGACAACAGAGTTAATTTTTTAATTCACCTTAAAAAAAAAAAAATTAAGAAATATTCATCTAAAGGTTTCGGGAAGGTTTAGCCATCACCTGAATGTTTTTGCTCTTCTTCATTTGTTGAATTCTCAAGAGCATTCCCATCTTTTCTGTCCCACCAGCCAAGGCCCTGTGAGATGCAGTGAAAGCAATGTCAGCACAACTGCAATTTAAAGCCGGGCAGGGGGACATTTGCATAGTCCCAAAGCAGTATCATTTACTTTGTGTGCAGATGCCAATACTCTACCTTCTTAAAGTGTTATTGAGAGTAATTTAGGGTAAAGCTGTCTAACCTGTGAAAGTAAGCAGTACTACTCTTGGTATGTGTGTGTTACCTTAGAGTTGAACTACTGCTAAAAATCTCCTCCTGCTTACTCCCTGCCCAACTCACCCTCCCTCCCCCCCCCTTTTTTTTTTTTTTTTTTATTACAAACTCANCTTTTTTTTTTCCTCTGAGAACACTGAATTCACTGGCTTTCAACCACACAGAAGATATGTCTCAAATTTTCAGAATATCATGCTCGGTACTGATGGGGTTTTTTCTTCCTAGGTACCACAGCCTTGATAGCCAACTTGTTAACTTCACTCCTGGTGATGAGATTTATGGTGACCAATACAGCATTTGTTACCATGTACCTCTCAATCCTTCTCAGGATTCAACTGCACCATCAGGTACATGCTGGAGCACCCTACTGAATAGCTTTATTTTTACACTTCACCTAAACCTAAGCAATCTGTTGGGTATGAATGCAGCTACTTCAGCAATGGCTGTTTCTTGGGCAGTGCTGTACTATAACTGTTAGAAAATGCGGTATGCTCTATGGGATTATCAACTCTCATTTCTGTGACCCCATCCATAAAAGCACCAATGAGCTCTACCGAGGATGTGAAGCTATACAGATTTTTCATTGAGGTTGATTTTTCATTGCCATTGATCTAGTGGACTTGCATTTTAAAGGCTGTCAACTTATTCCCACATTAAGATTTCCCACTTAACTGTGGAAGTGTCTATGTTGTGTGTTGATATGATGAAACATTGTCACTTTTAATGTATGCGTTACCCCTAATCATGCAGTGATTTGTTCTATGTACCTGTCCTGGAATTTCAGGTATATGGTGGTTTCAGATCACAAACTTGGACAGCCTCAGAAATATGAGGGAAATTACAAAGCATTCAACCAAATACTAAAACTTCAGGAGCCAGCTGATAGGTCATGTATGAACAATTTATGATTACCAAATAAATTCTTCTACAAGGAAAGGAACATGTATGCATTATATTAAACCTAGCTCCAAAACTCTGTTCAGCCGAGCTGACGCTTGAGCTGAAGAATGGATTTCCCTGAATTATCAATATGGATAGCAATATATAATTGTATTCCTGTCACTGGCATAGTGAAGATACACTCATCTGTTGAAGATATTTTACCTTATCCTGTGAAGAGACAGAATGCAGGTGTGAAATTGCCTGTTGTGTCACATGCAGATATATGTATGTCCCTTGTACAGTTTCACACCATGGGAAAGCTGGTACCTTTTTCTTCCGAGCTTGAATTGAAATTCATCACATTTGGAATAATCTATACAGCCACTGAGTTTGAGGGAAATCAGTATTTACTGATACCTTAAAATTCTGTGCAAAATCACCCTAAATTCTTCCTCTGTAATTAGTGAATATGGTTAGTATGCACCTTGCTGGACATAGTGAATGGAGTATAGCAGACACTAAATCAGGAATGATGAAAAAAGAAGGGCACTACTTTTGGTGCCCCTGAGACAAGCTGATGCAGGTTTTGCAAAGTCTTTGGTCCTGAAATGTTTCCTGTGTCTCCTTCTGCCCCCCTGTTGAACTAGTTCCATTTGCTAATGGCAATTTGATGCCACCATAGGTCAGAAAAATGGCTAGTTTACCTGAACAGACCAGTAAAACGGTGTCTTCCATGAGCTACACTTAATGACCTCAATCTCTTATATGTGCATCAATCAGCCAAAATCTGTAAGCTAATGTTCAGTACTAAGGAGATCTGATAGTTCTAAGGTTATTTCTAACCTCATGTCACCCCATCCTTTTGTTCTGCTTGGCTTTGAGTGGCCTTAGTCCTTCTGTATAGGGACTAGCAGTTCTGCCATTTACTTCACTGGGATCAAGACCAACTTCTGCACTGCATATAGGGAAGTATTATGCAACTGCTGTAGGATACTTGTGTGATTGGATCAAGATCTGCATTCTCCTTTCCTCTGGGAAGTATCTTGACTGGAATAGGAGGCAGATTTAACCTGATTGAACCATTAAATGGAAATATAAGACAATGAACATTATCCACTTAGTTCATTTCCTAAAACTCCAATAATTAAAACTGCATGTGCAATAATAATGTTTGTTCCAGGTACTGAAGTAAGATCCATTTGATCCGTTGTGGCACAGGCATAATGAAAACATTGAGTTAATGGAGAAAATATGTAATAAGAGTTACACACAGAATCTGCAATTGGAAATATATAAACATGTTTCCCAACAGAGTATCAATACGTCACAACTCATTAAGAAAATCGGCAATAACTGACAAGATAGGCACAAAATGGATTTTCATGTTGCTGGGATGAAGTATGGCTCCCAGCAATTAATGGTTTTAGTCATATTAAGCAGATAAATAATGCTAACTGACAGTACAGTATTTCACATTACAGTAAAATTCTGTAACATTTGCTCTTAATATGACTTGAAATATGTTACCTAGGAAAACAAATGTTATCTCTGGAACAGTCAAACCCCATTAGAAACCTTAGGCTTGAAAAATCACAATGTTAACAGTTGTATCCCCTAGCAAAGGTTTACTTTCCTTAAATAGTGTTAAATTTAAACCCAGAAGCTCTAGTCTCTTCTAGAGTTACTCTTCCTTAGTGCATTGAGCTTGAAAGGAAAATTCAGTACACGAAATGTACTGTGCATTACTGAATGTTGGTAAGTGAAGCACTATGAAGAGCTGAAGAAAAAGGATAGCCTTTACACAGAGAAATCACATCAGCAATGCTTACAACATCTAAAATGTTTTTAGGTCGTACTTTACAAAAAAGCTGTTAATCTTAGTATCACCCCACTACCCATTATTGGTAAATAATTTTCCCTTTGAAAACCTCATTCTAATTGGCATGTTTGTTTACTTCACTGCTAGATATAATCTCCCTGAGTACCACTCTTCAACTAAAAGTATTTCACAGTAAAATACTATGGCTCTAAATTTCAGTTCCTGTTTGTGTAAGTCCTGATTAACATTGTTATGTTGAGTTTAGTTTTCTACCAGAAATGTTCAATGTGTTGAACATTGCAGTAACAGAAACTGAGAACAAACACAAGACTATGATATTGCTCTCATTTGATGCTAATTCTATTCCAAATTCATTGAGGAACATGGAAGAAAATGTGATTGCTTGTCAGACCTCAGATGCGGTTTTCTGTTGGGGTAGAACACAGTGAATTTGGAATTGTCATGTTTAGCTGAAGGCAACGATGCTTAGTGTCTCAGCACCCAACTCCCACTGAATTTCAACAAGAGTTAGCAAACAACCTTCCCTTGGGCTCCAGTGAAAATCCTTGGCTTCAGTATCCTGTCTGAACTGCTGTTTCCTGCTTGCAGGAAACAAGCTTTTTTGAGATCTTTTAAGGTATTGTTTCCAGAAACAGCAAAAGATAATGAGAATGCAGAGAAAGAACTGCAATTCTGCTACTAAAATATTACAATGTTAGAATTTAGCATGAAAAGACTAGTTAAAAGTTCTCAAGCTCTTTATAGTAAACCTTTCAAAACCCAGGTGATGAATAAACAGATACATGTGCCAAGATACAATTTTATTGCTTCTCGGATAACACTGCATTTAGGGATTAATCTTGAGGGTACTGGAAGAGCAAAACCAGTTTACTTATGTCTTATGACATTTGTCCTACTGTATGTTAGTGGAAGAGGTAGGGACTTTTCACAGACATTGCTGGCAATGTCAAAGGAGACATGCACCAAAAGCCAAGTAACTGTCCCAGCAAAAACATGTCATCTCTGACAGAGTCTAATTTCTAGATTTAATTATCTTCAATTGAAAGATGTAAAACATTTCACCACAGTTCCTGCATGATGCTGTTTATGGAGGTCATAGTTCTGCATTGTGTCACAATGACTTTCTCAAACTTGTTAAATTTCTTTAGTATATTATAACATGGGAGACTCAGTGCTCCTCTCTGGATGGTTGTGTGATCATCAGCATGTGATACTGTACACCAAAGCTTCAAGAATCTGACAGTGAGCTGTGCCCTAATCTCCTAGTATTAGTGTAGTAGTGTGTCAGTGTTATTGCACCTTCATAGTATCAAAAAGAAGTATCGGTTTGACTGTGCTAGTTTTAAAACTAGTACATTTAAAACCAACTATAATTACCTAAGTTGGGTATATAAAAACATACACGTAACAGCTCACATTATACAGTAAAAAAGAAAGCACCTGTAACAGCTTACCCCTTTCTTCAGAAGGAAAGCTGGATGGAGTTGCTGCAGTTACATGTACTTATAAGTATATACATACAAAATCAGAGCTTTAGCCACATAAATCTGTCCTCTTATGTGGCAGAGAAGACAAAAGGCCCAGAGGGGTGATATGTCTCATTCTTTCTCCATCACAGAACTGCTGCCATTCACACTATGTGAACAAGACTACAGCTTGGGTAAAGTGCGAAAAGCATGAGATAAATTATGCTCCGTGTGGCATAATTCCTCCCAGGAAATAGCATAACCAACAGCCCACAAACAATTTTATGTTCCTCTGCTGTCAGGAGGAGCAGCTGTCACTAAGAACTCCACAGCCCTTGCTGAGAAACAGCAGCACAGAGTGCTGGGCCTCTGCACTGTGATGGGGGTTAGAGAGAAGGGCCAGCTGTATGTGTTGCATTTAAGCTACAAACCAGGGGGCTGCTGTGTACCTTTACTGGTACCTCTGGCTCAAAGTAGAAGAGAAAAATAGTGTGGAGAAAAGGTTGAGGATCTTGTAGTGTCAAACCTTTTCTATGGATAGGAGGATAAAAATATAACTCTAGATTGTTATCTATATTCTATTAAAAAAGATGATTAAATAATTTAGTCTGTTTAAATATTACTTTCTAATCCTAGCTGCATTTCACCATAGTAAAAATATGTATTTGATGAAAATATTTCATTATTAAAGATCTTTGCCATTATGTTTTAGAAATGCCTTTTCCAGGTCAGATGCTAATCTACTAAGTTACCTTTTTGCTTTTTTAAAAAATAAAACTGTAGTAATTAGGTATTCTATTTAACCATGTGAAAAGAGAAAAAAGCTATTTCTATACAGTTTCTGAGGTAACAAGCTGGCATGTTATATTAATGCAAGTCATCACGTTGCAAGTATGTCCCTTGCACACTGTCCCAAAAGAGAGAGGTGGACACAAGTGATTTCAGTCAAGTGGAGACATGGACTGTGGCATACTGGCTGGTGCACTGATCATAGTTCATCATGGTTTCTTGTGAGGTCCTCCCCATAATTTGTAGCTTGACTTCCAACAAACATATTCCAGTTGTCTAGAATCTCCTCTTTTGTTAGTTTTTTATCCTGGTAGAAGGAAAATAAAACCTCTGTAAGAACATCTTCAAAGCTAAGTAACAGACAGACCAACACCGACTTACAAGAGCCCTGGGAAACACAGTTCTCCATTACAGCTACTATGGTGAGTGAAATCTGGACCTCAGTGGAAGTCCCATTGGCTTCAGCTAGGTCAAACCTCTTACTGAAAGTTCTTTGTAATTAATTAGTATACTGTTTGGCAGTGGAGTTATCAAGTATGCAGTTTTACCCTGTAGTTTGGTTTTGCCTTAGTACTATTAAAATCCTCTGGTGTACTTTGTTGAAGATGATTGCCTATGTCAACAATTTACACACTTTCTAGATAAGAGTGTTTTGTCTTTTCAGGTTCCAACTTCGCTCACATTACACTTCTGAAGATCACCATCTGTGATCAACCTTAATCTTCCACACTAAAGGAAGAAGACATATTGATCCAGTCTGTAAGTCAAAGATGTACATGTGCTTAACTCTAAGAACCTCCTTCATAATCTATCTTTAATTTTTCTCTTGCAGTCTAAATTAGCATGCTTAAAAAGTATTCCTGCTGTTAAAATTTCCATGTTTGAGATGATAAACCATTTCTTATTCAGCCTAATGAAAGGCAAGGGGACTTCTAGACCTGATACCCATACTTTACTACTTTTACTTTGTGATTCTAACCCTACCAATTGAAACTGGAATTTATAATTCCATGTACTAGCAATTCTAGCCTCTAGAAGTTCATTTAAACTGTACTAAGTTCTCAAAAGCTATTAAGTAAAAAGAACAAAAAAACCAAAACCCACCACCACATTATCTTACATATGTTTTTTGAAAGTATACTAGAACATTAAGTACCTTGTCTGCATCTGATTCGTAGACTAAGTGCCTGGCTTCAGCTAATGCATGATCATAGTCTTGTGGGAGAATCCAGTGCTGAATCTCCTCTTTGTCCATCTTTCCATCCTTGTTGAGATCACGGAAATCTGAAAACTGTTCACGCTCTGTGATCACCCAGTCAGGCTCTGGCCCACCCTCTTCATTTGCAAACATATCAGCTGGAGAGGAAATAAAGGTCTCGCTCAGGTCATAGTTAATTTGCAAAATATGCACAAACTAAAGACATTTGCACAGTGGTCCTCAGAGGAAGACTAAAATTTTGCACTGAAAATTACATTTGGTGTGTAAACTGAGTAGCTGCATGAATCTTCTCTCAGGCCTATTTCTTCTCTGTTGATGATTCCGTGACACTGGAACAGGTTGCCCAGACAGGTTGTGGACAGCCCCTCCCTGGAGGTGTTTAAGGCCATGGATGAGGCACTGGGCAACCTGGTCTAGTGGGAGATGTCCCTACCTATGGCAGGGGAATTGGAACTAGATGATCTTGAAGGTCCCTTCCAATCCATGATTCTACTCTTGTATTGTAACTGTGCAGTGCTGGTAATGCTAATAGTGGAGGTGAATCTGTCAAATGGGCCCTCATCCACTGAATTTCAGAATGAAAAAATGTCTTTAAGGATCTTTAGCTAAAGAGTAATCATAAGCTTTAGTGTGGGGCTTGACCACACAGGGAGAAAGGAACTCATCAATTTGATCTTGTCCCTCCCAGCAAATGTCTTAGTGGATAAGGTCAGGCTCCAGCCAGCAGAGTGGTTAAGGGTGGAAAAAGTACAGGGGAAGTTCAGGAAAACAAAAATTGCTAAATGGAACTTGACGGTTTTGTCCTGTTTTGAAACAGATCTGTGTAAGAGAAATTAATCTCAGTAGAGTAGTGCTTTTTTAACCATGCGGTGCTGAACACACTTTACTAGAAGGTATTCTTCTATAAAGAAAGATCTGGAGAAACTGTAAGTCAGTGATGCATTCTGTGTGAGATCCCACAGGCAGTGCACTCGACAAAGACTGGTCTGTTGGGATGGAGTACCATTTGTGCTGTAAAATGCACAGATTATGTATACAAACTGTTCCATACATCAGTCCTGTGCTATATTTAAGAAGCATCAGTAGGAGAATGCCACAGCAGCAGTGGCTATCTGTATTAAGAGCCAGGAGAATAGCAGTGATTATTAAGAATAAGATTATTAAGTAATTTGCACCTATTCTTTACAGCACAGGCCTTCCAAACGATGAGTATTATGTCTACTTTATTTCTCCCATTGCTGTGACCAATCAATTGTTTCCTGCTCATCAGGGCTGCTTAATTCTCAAGTCTTCTACTTCTCTATTTATTATTATGCTTCGTGATTCTACTCCTATGCCTAGTGGGTTTGGTCTTCAAGGATGGGCTTTGGAAAAGTGCACCTCAAATGGACAGCCTCAGGGCCAGAGGCTGGCTGTTATCTATGTAAAGTTTAACTGCTGATATGCAATCTGGGAATAACTTCCCCACACTTCAGTGAGAGTGTGTACACTAGGCTGAAGTACTCTAGTGGTAGAACTGTCTACAGTGTCCCTGAAATACTCTGCTACCTGGTCATGCACAGTTCTCTCAGCTTAATTTGAGATATTTTGTGTCAACAGATATTTTGCTCTGCTGCTTCTGTAAAATCTAAACCACACTTTGGCAAAAACAAAATAGGAGAAAGGAAGGAGGAAGAGGGTGGAATCGTACTCTAACTTTCAGCAGATTTCCCCAGCAAATGCCCAATCTAGAGACGCAATTTTTTTGACCCCTTTTAATTGTTGCTTACAAACTACCACAGAAGACGTGGTTTTCTGGGTTTTTTTTTACCCCAGTTTGATTAAAAATAAAAATAATAAATCTGATAAAGGTAAGAAGGAATATTTTAAGGGAATATTTTTAAGCATAGTTTTCTTCAACTCATGAAAAAAGTTCAGACAACAACACATCCACTTTCTTCGTTTTTTTAAAATGCAAATTATATTGTTTATTTGAAGCAACTGACATGTCCTGTCAATTTGATTTTTATCATGCTTGCCAGTGTGGGGTGATCATGACTAGAACAGTCCATGTTCCTATCTATAGAAGACAAGAAAAAACAGCACTCACATGGTAACAAATGTTGACAATTACCTTATAATTATATGTAGGTAATGTCACTGAATGAACTGAAATTACTGTGGAAATTATGCTGCTCTGTTATTTCAGTCATGAATAAAAAGCATTCACATTCTGAGGCTAAATATAATTTACATGGAATAGAAACCCCCTGCCATTAATTAATGTGTGTATATTGTTCCTTATTATATACAAAGTGATCTTTATAGCACCACTGGAAACAGAAAGATTCATCTGAGTTTACACTAATGCCTTCCTGGTGCTACCCATCAAAGTGAGTGCAGTGGGAGAAGTTAGCTTTTGGTATCAGCATAATGACTCAAAAGGCTGAAACATATCCTGTACTGCTGATCTCCAGTCCTGCTTCCCTTTTGTCTTCCTAGACCTAAGTGCAAGACAGCAGCTAACTGCCTGCTGTGACTGAAGTTTGTGCAAATTAACTGTGACTGATCGGCTGCTGATGTTTCCCAGTTTGCTCTCTTGCTGCCACTGAAATAACGCACAGCCAACATTCACACACTTCAAAACTTCTCTGAGAATACTGGATCTTAGTGCTATTTTTACACAGGTCATTTTTAATGCATCTTATATTTCTAGGAGAAATATAATGGCATCACCATACAAAACATTAGAGAAGCTTGGGGTTTTAATTACTAATTAAATTAAGAAAATAACTAGACAAGAAAAGGTGAATTTTTTTTTCTATAATGTGTGTTTCCATACCATTTTGCATATTCAAGTACCATTCAAGCTTGGGAAGAGATTCATTCACTTTCTGGTCCTCTTGCGTTTTTAAAAAATGCCTTCAAAAAGCTGACAAGATGGCCTAGCATATAAAGGAGTTTCCTGTCATGAGAAGTATTATTCCAGACCAACTTAGCCAAACTTTGTAATAAGAAGAGAATCTTATGCTGTAAAGTGGGTGGAACCTTTTGCTAATGATTTTGCTGTCTGCCTAAAAGTACATTAAGCTTTCTGGGTTGAATGGCTGGTTTAAAATAGTTGAACCAGAACACAGAAACATTTACCTCTGGGTTATTACTGCTGCTGCAAATTTTAGAAAAGGTAGGCAAATAGACTGGAAATCATATCAGAAACTAGTCTTGACACTTACCAATGTACTCATCTTGATCCACAAAACCATCCTCATTTTTGTCTATGTCTTCTAAAGTTTCCTGGAAAATAGTTTTGCATTGAAGTAATCAAGAGAACTGATCATTCTGGCTATTCACTTCCCTGATCAGTTCATGTTTTGAGGCCATGACCTGCCCTTGTACACAGGCAGCACTTTCACTGACTCCAGTGTGACTGCTGTTTATACAATTAATATACAAATATCCTTTCATGTCGAAAAAAATTCCCATCATGAATGAACTGGACATAATGCTTAAGTTTTAAGTTAGGGGCAGATAAAAGCTTGCAGCAAACAACTGTTGTTGCATGTCACCATACTCTTCTTTCTCTTTTGATCAAAGTCCATGGGCCAAGATTGTTTCTCAATTCCACTTAGGAGCTAAATGCATTTAACACATCTTTATTGTACCCCGAGAGCTCTAAATCAAGGGAATTTCATGAAAGGCATCCCCTTCTTGTACCCACTTGCCTATTATGTTTGCCTCCTTCTAAACCTTGCATGGAAAGGACAGAGAAGCATTTCACAGCTCATCCAAAAAATAAATGCAAAAATAGTGTTATGGGTTTTATCTTCTTACTAAGACAACGATGTTTTTCATGTGTTCAAACTCCTCTGGGTGAAGGAAAGCAGTAAATTCTTCACGAGTGGCAGCCAAGTCTCCATCCAGATCTGCAGTTTTGAATCGTCTTTCATCTCTGGGCAGCATTTTTTTAAAACTGTGCTGTTCAGTTGCATCTTGGAATTCTTCTGGATTTTCTGCAAATTAATCAAGACGACCTCAAAACTACGTACCTTTTAAAAATTATTACAACAAAGTAGCCCACTGTTAGAATCTATAAATAAAAAAGCTTATTGCCAGAAAAGCTGCCGTGTTAAAATGAAACATCATCCTCTAAATTTTTAAATTCAGAAATACAATACTTGATTTTTTTAAAGGTGCCTTAGTAGTATAGGCAAATGTCTGAGTGAGCTTTCTGTTGGAATTTTGCAGTATGGTATGTTATTCTTCATATTCTTTTTTTTTTTTTTTAAATAATCTACTAATACAAGCACTGCTTAAGCAGTATTTAGGTTAGATTTCACGTAGTTTTCTTCTTCTTATGTATCAGTATGTTTGATACAACTTTATAGTTTCAAAAAGAAAGTAAACCAAAGCTGAAAGTAACTGCTATGCCTCTGCTACAGTTCAGAAGAATGACACTGTTTCTGGGTGTTCAGTGGCATAAAATGAATTATACTGAATATAATTTTTAAAACAGGATCACTAAACTCACTTCAAACATGAAACATGGCTGAGAAAGGCTCCCAGGAATACTATTACAGGGACTGTGTGTCCAGTATTTCCTTCCATAACAAGTTCCACTGTAAGGTTCACTTTGTGCTTATTACTGCTACTGGGAGCTTGCTCCAGAAATTGACACTATGGTAAGCGTAAATTGTCTTCTCATTTCCAGTATAAACAGTCAATAACAATTTGTCAATTTGTTTTTCTCTCAGCATTGCCCTTCAGCTTTAAATGCTTTCCTCTTCTTTCCTTTCATTAACTTACAAAAAGCAAGGGGAATGAAGGTGGGGAGGGAGCAAGGAAGTGTAATTTTTAATATTTGCAGTTGATCACAGACAGAAGGATGTTATTTTGCAAGAACTCTGCTATAGTTTAGATCTAGCCTAAATTTTTAACATTCAGACTTTTGAGATTTTAAGGCAAACTGAATTAAAAAACAATGGTTAATCATGCAGTATGTCCTTTTAATTAAAGTATCATTTTTAACATATAAAATTAGTAATTCCTCTAAAAACTCTGTGTGATGGTGACCCACGTGGAAATGGCTGTGATACTAAGATGTACTTTTTGACCTCAGAGCATCTATAAAATTTAATGTGAATTATAATAAAATTTTATGTGACATCAAACTCCTGCTGACTGTAAGGCACAAAAATACAATTTATAATCTCAAAAGTCTTTGTTCGTATAATCTCAAAATGTTGTCCTACCTAGATAGTAACCGTATGTGGCTTGTTTGTATTCTTCCCAGGCAATTTTATTGTCCTTGTTTAGATCATAGTCTTTCCAAACTTTGGCCACATTTTCATAGATATAGCGTTTCTGCACCCGTTTAATCCAGTTTTTTAATTCCTCTGTTGTGACATAGCCATCTTTGTTGTCATCTATTCTGTCCACAATCTTCCTGTAAAAAGAGACAGCATCCTTAAAGAGTTGACAGGAAAAAAATGTGCAAGTCAGTCCAGTTTTAATAATCTTTATCTGGCTGTGATTCTCCACTAGAACACAGTGCCCTAAAACTTAAAAGTTAAGGCTTCCTTGCATTTTGCATTTTAACTCTATTCATTACTCAATATTGCTATGAGTAAGTAATTGAAATGGAACTTGCATGATCAAAATTTATGAACAAAATACCTCAGACAATACCTGTATTTCTTAGGTTGTATCTACTAATTTCGGGGGGGAAGCGGTTCTCCACTGTGGACATGGAGTGGCCATGGTGGGCTTAGAGTAGGACAAAATTACTTCACCCTGGGAGAAAGCCTGTACTGCAGTTGGCTAAAGGCAACTGGGGCAAAAAGCTGGAGTTTCCTGGATACCTGCAGTTTCTCCTGTGGCTTTCCAGCAGACTGAAGCTAGGGTGGAGCAAACCACGTAACTTGTAATACTGGGCATGTAGACCATTTACTGTCTCCCACTCTTGTTTCACCACCAATTTCTTTTCTTTCTTCCATAGCAAAAAAGCGTTGCCAGGAATGCCAGTTACTGGCTGAAGCAATGGCTGGTCTGCAGCAAGTCTCCAGTCATGGCTGGTGACTGGGCTATAAGCTGTGTAAAGCTGCTAGCCTCAAGTCCTGTTGAAATCAGCAGGAATGAAGGTGTTGCCATACTCCCAGGGAAGCTTCCATCTTTGAAAAGTTCTGTACACAGCTGCAGATAAAAGCAACCTGAAAAGCTATGTTAAAAAATAAAAAGACACTGCTCTCTTCTACTGTTTAGGTTCACTACAATATATCTCTCAAAGCGTGCCTGTAATTGCTAAACTCCATCAGTTTGGGCTTGAGCTTATAAAACTGGCGTCTGTCCCAGTTGCAGAGGTAGACCAGACGCTAAAAAACTTTGGCTAAACTAACAATGCAGCTTTAATCCCAGAATTTTTAGGTAAGCTTATTATATTCTAGGCACTGACCTGTGGGAAAGTGTGTACCCTGCTTTTGGAACTGGAGCAGATAGTACAATGTCTCCTCTGGAATTCAGATTGGCTTTAGGCACATGAGCTGTTTTAACCTTTGCAGTACAGGAGCAAACTGTAGTTGTATTGCACTTGGCTTGATGAACACCTGATTGTCAACTCAAGAGAATCTGAATGACCGTTCTCAAAAAGTTCCGTCACCAAACCCAGGGATTAGTTATTCATCATTTGTACAGAGAGGTAAAAGCAAGACTTGTGTGAATTCTCACTTGAGATTCAACAGGTCAGCTTCCTAACCAGAGCCAAAGAGTACAAGTAAAAGTTCTGCATATATGTGTTCAATACCTGAAATCTTACTGACTTTGTTTTACTTAGGTGAGATTGCAAGAGATCTTAATTTTCCAACTCATAAGAAATGAGCAAGAGGTTACCTGCAGCAGGCACATACAACTTGGTACTACAGAGAATTAAGCTTCCAGATTGCAAAGACATCTGGTGATGGAATGAAGTTGGGGCAAGGCAATCATTGCTAGAAGTGGCTGAAAGAGGAAGGTATCCCTACTGCATCTGATGTGAGTACAACTGTGTGTTACTTAACTCTAGACTTGGTCTCTGTATATGGAAGAGAAACATTTATACTATGAGGATCTGTAACCATCTTTTGTGTTATCTGAAATGAAAGGTCCAGAGAGAAGGTTCAGAGGACTGCAGGCCCACACCCAGTCTCTTCATGCAAACAATCCTTGGATGCTTCCTTGGATGCTTCCCACTTCTCCAAAGCCAGGTGAGTTGCGGTTACTGCACATGGGTGGACAGTGTGTTAGTGTTCCTTGGCCAGAGATATGGCATGGGGAGAAAGGATGCTTCTGCCATAGAATCTGTTATAAGGGCAGAAGCCCTCCCAGGTCATGATAATTTTGACCTTTTATGTGCCAGGATCTCAAATCAAGATCAAACTGCAGCTGCCCCTCCACTGGGGCAGCAGGTGGTTCAGTTTACAGAGTTTTTTCCTATGCTAGTTAGTTCCTTTAAGTTTGCTGAAGGTGAGTAGCTTTGCATTACTGCTGTCTAGCCCTGGGAATACTGACCCCACACTGTTCGCTGGTATGACCAACATACTGCAGTCCTTCCTAAGCAAGGGAAAATGACTCACAACACAGCAGCATGCACACCCACTAGAGCAGCAGACTGCATATTCCTGTTTTCTCAAAGGAAACATTGAAAAAGAACTTTTCATTAAATGTCTTCTTCCTAAAGCCACTCCTGAGAGGTGACACTACTTGTAACCCTCATTACACTGGCTGCCTATGATTTTTTTCCTCAATATATGTTATTATTTTAAAAAAACCCCAAAGTTAAATGTTTTTTAGATTATCTTTCTCCTCTACCTTCCAGTGTGATATCTGAAAGTTTAGTTTAGGGAATGCTAAAAAAATAAATAAAAACTGTGCCACAGGGCCCTCCAAGAACCACGTCTCTGATGTTCTGCTGCATAGTGCTTACCCCCAACATGGGCTTTGGTCCTCAGAAGGCCACTTTAGTCACCTCCATTTACAAGGTGACTGACTCTGGCTGTAGCCTAACATGCCTGTGTGACCTCTCCAAAGGTGAACTTTAGTGATCTCACATTGGGAAATTAAAAGTTAATCTTCCACTCTTGCTGAGTAAGCATTTGTAAAAACTTTTACAACTCTATTGGTCAATCATATTCTGAATGAATATAACCGTATTTGGGTAAGTGTAGAACAACTTTTAAAAGGCACATCCGTTTTTGTGATATGTTTTATGAGAATCTAAATCATGGCTCATACATACTGAAAACATGCCTTCTTTTGCTCCTTTTGAAACTATGTGGATGGAATTGGTAATTTCTGATAACCATGTTGTCTGTTCACTCACTGAGATACAGGTAAATAGCAGTGTCAGTTTCCACAAGGATCAAGAGGTAAATCTGTGAGGTAACAGTGACACTGCACCAAGAGTTTGAGGGACAGACATACCACTCCCCGTGGAGGGGGTTCTAAAGGCAAAGCTAATGTTAGTAAGAATACAAAGATTAAACTATTTTTTGGACAGTAAATACATAAAAGGCTCTTTTTAACTACTGTTCAAAGTTAGCTCTAACTAACGATGTGACTCCCTGTAGGTGTAAGAGAGAAGAGCAGTGAAATACAGCAACTGTTGCATGCACTCAATTCCTGGCGTAAAGAGCAGCGTGGAAGCAAGAACAACTCTGCAAGACCATGGCCAAAGACGCTCCAAGTGTAAACGCTGGCTTCAGGACTTCTAAGCGAAGCTGTGAAGAAGAAATGGTGTAAACATGGTTCAAACTAATACAGTCCAGGCAAATGACCCAGAGGTAAGGCGCTGAGGCAGCGTGTGAGCTCTGTCCGAGCGGGCACGGCACGAAGCTTATTGCTGTAGGGCCACAACAGGCTCGAGAGATGAACTGCTGCTTGTCCATTCGCAACTCAGCGGCTGGTGACAGCAGCGGACGCGGGGTGGTCTCAGGAGCTGTGCGGGGTACAGAGCGCTCCACGCACCCTCCCCCTCACCGGGGGACGGGGCCGGGTTCCCGGGAAGCCGCAGCCGGGCGAGCAGCGCCTGACTCTCTCCCTTCTTTGGACCGAGCCCCCTCCACTCTCGGCCGCCGGGACCTCCCCCTGCCACGTTTCCGCAGGCCGCCGCGCTGTCGCGACCGGAGGAAGGAGATGGCGGTGGGGTGGGTGTATCGGCCCCCCCGGCCGCGCCTCTTACCCCAGCCTCTCTCGGCTCTCCTCCGGGCTGAGCTGATCGAAGCTCCGCGCCTCATCCTTCCCCAGGAAGGCCTCGTGGTCGTACTGGAAGCCCTGTCGGTCCTCGTGCTGCGTGGCGCCGGGCCGGGCCCGCTCCTGCCGGGCCGTAGGTTTGGCCAGCCCGCCCAGCAGCATCAGCAGAGCCAGAGCCAGCGCCGGCCGCCAGCCAGCCACACCGCTGCTCCCCATGACCCGCTGCGCACC